>JAKSZT010028738.1:3384535-3428320 GCA_026826555.1 Tolypeutes matacus | reverse complement strand
AAAAAAAAAAAAAAAAAAAAAAAGTGAGAAGGTCACTTCAATAAATGAAAAATAAATTCTTTTTAATTTAGTTTAATAGCTAAAAGCTGTTTCAGGACCTGCATATAGAACCCTGCAGGGAAATTGATTGATAAACACAAGCAGGCAGAGAGGATCCACGTGGACCCTAGGGGAATCATTGACCCTCCTTAGCTCTGTTTGACTGCTTGCCTGTGTGGATCTTTGGATTTTCTCTGTTTATTTCTGGTCTCTTGCATTTCTTTCCTCTTTCCTCCCCCCTTTCTTTTTTCTTTCTTTATTTTTTTAAAAATTAGGTGCTGCTAGCTTGTCGCTTCTTTGCTGTGCTGCTTCTTCAGTAATTTCCCACTCTCTGTCTGTATTAATTCTGTATTCCAAACTATCGCTTATCCTTCCTTCATCTTTCTGCCTTCTGCTTTCTGTTGTGGCTCTTAGATACAACATTTCTTCATAGGCCCACAACTTAAGGGTGTCAATTTCTATTCCATCTATTTTGTTTTCTTCTTTTTTTTTTTTTTTTTATTAGTATTAACTTTTTCCTTTCAGCCCTTTCTTTACTATTTCTCTCCCTCCTCATAATTCTAGCCTTCTAAATCACTATATATATATTCCTCCATTTGTTTTCCCAGTCCATTGTAGGAACTCCACTTTTTTCCCTATTACTCTACACTGCCTACACAAGTTAAATATCCATCTCATTAAGTCTCATTTGGCCCCTCTTCTAACTTTTATCAATATTACTATTATCCTTCTGCCTTCCTTACATCTTTTGATTCCTCTGGCCCTAATCTTTTGCCTTCAAGGGAACATAGAAAGAAGCAAGGAAATAAAATAAGAAGAAAAAGTGTCAAAGAGAAAACTTAACTCACACGCAGAACCACCAACTAAATAAAACTCTAGAGCATAGAGAAAAGCTAATCAACTGAACAAACCCATCAAAATAATATGATGACCAGAGGGCAACAAAAAAATACGAATGACTCTGAGAAACAGGAAAACATGGACCAGTCCAATGAACAAAATAAAAACCAGGAAGCGATGCAGAACATTGAACAACTAATCAAAGCTATCCAAACAAATATCATGGACCAACTTAAAGAAGTGAAGGAAGAGATTAAGGATATAAAGAAGACACTGGGAGAACATACTGAAGAAATTGCAAACATGCCTAAAAAGGTAATGGATATGACGGTGAACATGGCACAACCCAAGAAATGAAAAAGACTCTGGATTCACATAACAGTAGATTTGAACAGGCAGAGGAAAGAATTAGTGACATGGAAGACAATATAGCTGAAATCAAAGAGATAGTAGAACAGATAGACAAAAAGATAGAAAAAATCCAGCATGGACTCAGGGAATTACCCGATAATACAAAACACACAAACATATGCATTATGGGCATCCCAGAAGGAGAAGAGAAGGGAAAGGGAACAGAAGGAGTGTTGAAGGAAATAATCGCTGAAAACTTCCCAACCCTATTGAGAGAGATGGATGTGCAGATCCAGGAAGCACAGCACACCCCAAATAGTATAAATCCCAGCAGGCCAACTCCAAGACATATACTTGTCAAAATGTCCAATGCTCAAGACAAAGAGAAAATACTCAAGGCAGCAAGAGAAAAGAGAACCATCACATACAAGGGAAGCACAATAAGATTAAGTGCTGATTTCTCAGCTGAAACAATGGAGGCAAGAAGACAGTGGTATGACATAGTCAAAATACTGAAAGAAAAAAACTTTCAGCCACGAATTCTCTATCCAGCAAAACTGGCATTCAAAAATGATGGAGAGTTCAAAATATTCACAGATAAACAAAAATTAAGAGAGTATGTCAATAAGAAACCTGCACTTCAAGAAATACTAAAGGAATCACTACAAGTTGAAAGGAAAAAACAAGGGAGAGGGAGTTGGAGGAGAGTTGAAAAACAACTAAAAAGACAAAAAGAGAAACAAAACAACATATGACATACATAAACCCAAAGAAAAAATGGCTGAAGTAAGAAATTCATTACGAGCAATAACACTGAATATTAATGGATTAAATTCACCAATCAAAACACACAGATTGGCAGAATGGATAAGAAAATATGATCCATCTATATGCTGTCTACAAGAGACCCACCTTCGACCCAGGGATTCAAGGAGGCTGAAAGTGAATGGCTGGAAAACCATTTTACAAGCTAACAATAGCCAAAAAAGGGCAGGAGTAGCTATTCTAGTATCAGACAAAATAGACTTTAAATGCAAATCTATTGTAAGAGACAAAGATGGACACTACATATTAGTAAAAGGAGTAATCTCTCAAGAAGAGAGAACAATCATCAACACTTATGCACCTAATCGGAGTGCCTCAAAATACGTGTGGCAAACTCTGGAAAAACTAAGAGGAGAAATAAATGCCTCTACAATTATAGCAGGAGACTTCAACCCACCACTATCATCATTAGAAAGAACATCTAGACAGAGAATCAATAAAGAAACTAAGGCACTCAGCAATACATTAGAAAACCTGGACTTAATAAACATATACAGAACACTACACCCAAATACAGCAGGATTTACATTCTTCTCGAGTGCACATGGAACATACTCCAAAATAGACCACATGCTAGGCCAACTCTCAATGAATTCAGAAAGATTGAAATTATACAAAGTAATTTCTCTGACCACAACGGAATGAAATTGGAAATCACTAAGGGCCAGAGAAACAGGTGAGGTACAAGGATATGGAAGTTAAACAACACACTCTTAGACAAACAGTGGGTCAAGGAGGAAATCTCAAAAGAAATCAGTAACTACCTTGAAACTAATGAAAACGACAACACAACATATCAAAACCTATGGGATGCAGCGAAAGCAGTCCTGAGAGGGAAGTTCATAGCCATAAATTCATATATTAAAAAAGAAGAAAGAGCTAAAATTGAACACCTAACTGCACACTTGGAGGAATTGGAAAAACAACAACAAACTAAACCTAAAGGAAGTAGAAAGAAGGAAATAACAAACATTAGAGCAGAACTAAATGAAATAGAGAATAAGAAAGCACTGGAAACAATAAACAAAACCAAAAGCTGGTTCTTCGAGAATATCAATAAAGTGGACAAACCCTTAGCCAGACTAACAAAGAAAAAGAGAGAACAGATGCAAATACATAAAATAAGGAATGAGCAAGGGGATATCACTACTGACCCCACAGAAATAAAGAGTATCATAAGAGGATACTTAGAAAAATTATATGCCAACAAGAATAATTTAAAGTAAATGGACAAGTTTCTAGAAACCCACGAACAGCCTACATTGATGAAAGAAGAAATAGATGAACTCAACAGTCCAATTACAAGTAAAGAGATAGACTCAGTCATCAAAAAACTCCCAACTAAGAAGACCCCAGGACCAGATGGCTTCACAGCTGAATTCTACCAAACATTCCGGAAAGAGCTAACACCAATTCTACTTAAGCTCTTCCAAAAAATAGAAGTAGAAGGAATATTGCCTAACTCATTCTATGATGCCAACATTACCTTAATACCAAAACCAAATAAAGATACCACAAGAAAGGAAAATTACAGACCAATTTCTCTAATGAACCTAGATGCTAAAATCCTCAACAAAATACTTGCTAATTGCATTCAACAACATATCAAAAAGATTATACACCATGACCAAGTGGGTTTCATACTGGGTATGCAAGGATGGTACAATATAAGAAAATCAATCAATGTAATACACCACATAAACAGATTGAAAGAAAAAAATCACATGATCATCTCTATAGATGCAGAAAAAGCATTCGACAAAATACAGCACTCTTTCCTCATAAAAACACTACAAAAGATAGGAATAGATGGCAACTTTCTGAATATGATAAAGGGTATATATGAAAAACCCAAAGCTAACATCATTTTCAATGGTGAAATCCTAAAAGCCTTCCCTCTGAGATCGAGAACTAGACAAGGATGCCCACTATCACCACTCCTATTTAACATTGTCTTAGAAGTACTGTGTGAGCACTGAGACAAGAAAAGGACATAAAAGGCATCCAGATTGGAAAAGAAGAAGTGAAAAATTTCATTATTTGCAGATGACATGATCCTATACATAGAAAGCCCTGAGAAATCTACAACAAGGCTTCTAGAACTTATAAAGGAGTTCAGTAATGTTGCAGGCTATAAGATCAATGCTCAAAAATCAGTAGCATTTCTATACACCAATAACGAGCAAACTGAGGAGGAAACCAGGAAAAAAATACCATTTATAATAGTATCTAAATGAATCAAATACCTAGGAATAAATTTAACTAAAGATGTAAAGGACTTATATACAGAAAACTACACAACACTGTTAAAGGAAATCAAAGAAGACTAAAATAAATGGAAAAATATTCCCTGTTCATGGATAGGAAGACTAAACATCATCAAGATGTCTATCCTACCCAAACTAATCTACAGATTTAATACAATCCCAATAAAAGTCATCACTGTATTTTTTAAGGAACTGGAAAAACTAACCACAAAATATATTTGGAGAGGCAAGAAGCCCCAAATTGCCAAAGACATATTGAAAAAGAAAAATGAAGTTGGAGGTATCACACTACCTGACTTTAAAACATACTACAAAGCTACAGTGATCAAAACTGCGTGGTACTGGCACAAGGATAGACCTACTGACCAATGGAACTGAATTGAGAGTTCTGATATAGATCCTCGCATATACAGTCATCTGATATTTGACAAGGCCACGAAGCCCACTCAGTTGGGAGAGAAGGGCCTCTTTAACAAGTGGTGCTTGGAGAACTGGATAGCCATATCCAAAAGAATGAGAGAAGAATACCATCTAACACCTTATACGAAAATCAACTCAAGATGGATCAAAGATCTAAATATAAGAGCCCAAACCACAAAGACCTTGGAAGATAATGTAGGGAAGCATCTACAGGACCTTGTAATAGGAAATGGTTTCATGAACTTCACAGCCAAAGCATGCGCAGCAAGAGAAAAAATAGATAAATGGGATCTCATCAAAATAAAAAACTTCTGCACCTCAAAGGATGTTATTAAGAAAATAAAAAGGCAGCCTACCCAATGGGAGAAAATATTTGGCAACCATTTATCTGATAGGAGCCTAATATCCTGCATATATAAAGAAATCCTACACCTTGAAAATGAAAGGACAAACAACCCATTTAAAAAATGGGCAAGTGACCTGAAAAGACACTTCTCCAAGGAAGAAATACAAATGGCTAAAAAGCACATGAAAAAGTGCTCAACATCACTTGCTATCAGGGAAATGCAAATCAAAACTACAATGAGATACCATCTTACACCCATCAGAATGGCAGCTATTAAAAAAAACAGGAGACACTAAATGTTGGAGAGGATGTGGAGGAATAGGAACCCTCATCCACTGCTGGTGGGACTGTGGTATGGTCCAGCCACTGTGGAGGACAGTTTGGCGGTTCCTCAGAAAACTAACAATAGATCATCCGTATGATCCAACAATTCCACTGCTGGGTATATACCCAGAAGAACTGAAAGCAAAGACACAAACAGATATATGCATACCAATGTTCATAGCGGCATTGTTCACCATTGCCAAAAGTTGGAATCAGCCTCGGTGCCCATCAACAGAGGAATGGATAAGCAAAATGTGGTACATACATACAATGGAATATTACTCAGCTGTAAGAAGGAATAAAGTGCTAACACATGGAATAACGTGGACGAATCTTGAAGACCTTATGTTGAGTGAAGCAAGCCAGGCACTGAAGGATGAACAATATATGACCTCACTGATTTGAACTGAGGAAAGTGAGCAGTCTCTGAGAACCATTGTCTGAAAGATAGGTTAACAAGGGAGAGTAAGAGAAGAGCAGGCTTTGAGCCATCACCCATATGGACATAATCTATGGCAAAGGGATAGAGTATAGTTGCATATTGAAGGATAGGATAGATGGGTAGTGATATTACTGGGTTTGGTAATGCAGCGTTGATAGGTGGGTAGATTAGGAAGGGCAGGTTCAAATACCCAGGGCATGTAACTATGAATCTTGACATTCCATGAGTCAAGACAGGGTAGTGTCATATGCCCCAGGGGGGTGGGGAGGAAGGAACAGTAAAGATCTATTGGGGTATTTAGTGGTCATTGGAAAGGTTTTTCATTACCTTACAGTAATGGACACAGGACATGGTAAATATAATCAAAACTTATTAAACTGTATCATCTAAATTGTAAACTATACTGTAAATCACTGACAATATTTAGTTGCTATATTTTGTTATCTGTATAACAGTTATAACAATGCTAACATCCAAAAATCAGGGGGGGTTAATATGGGGTGGGGAAGGGGGGGTGGTTTGGTATCTGGGAGTCTCTGTATTCTGTGTGTGACTTTGCTGTGACCTAAAACTTCTTTGAAAATTAAATGAAAATTTGGGAGACACTGGGGATTGAGAGGGGGAAGGTGTCTCGGCACACCAGACATCCGATAACACAGTGATAAAAAGAAAAAAAGAATATATATATATATTAAGGCATTTCTTTTGCTTTTTTCCCCATTTTTTTGAATGTCCCAATCTGCTAGTTATATTTTGTTTTGTTTTTTGTTAGATTTTTGTTTGTTTGTTTGTTTGTTTTTTCTTTTTTTTCTCCCTGAGTTTCCTTATGTTTGTCTCTTGCATGTAAGCTTATCATTGTTGTTTCTTTTTCCTATTAAGTGTGTTTGATTATTTTATGGACTACATGTTCATGGAAGATTTGGATCACAGAAGGGTTACAATGGTACTGCAGGGGATTATTGGTGGGGGGTGTCTGGGAGGGGTGATTCATGGGAGTTAGTTCATCTGAATATACATGAAAGATATACAAAATTGTTCAAAAGATCAAAAGATGGGGCATGTTCACGGTGGGTGGACAATCACACAATAAATGAGGGAATCTGAATTCCTAGCCTGGAGAGCTCTGCCACATTCTCCAAGGGAGCAGCAACAGTCCTCTGGGTGCAGGGACAGTGTCTGTCAAAAGAGGATGACCCACTGATGAGTTCTTTTTATTGATGACTACCCATATGAGTATTGTAACTGTACCCATATGAGCTCTTGTAACTGAAACTTAGCTTACTGTTATGGGGTGCCTAAAGGTTGCCACCTGAGAGCCTCCTTGTTGCTCAAATGTGGCCTCTCTCTAAGCCAAACTCACCGTATGAATGCATTACCTTCCCCCCAACATAGGACATGACTCCTGGGGATGAGCCTCCCTGGCAATGAGGGATTAATACCAAGTGCCCACTGGCAACACAACTGGAAAAAGACCTTGAATAAAAGGGGGAAAAGGTAAAGACAAATGAGTTCAAGTGGCTAAGAGTCTTCAAAGAGAGTCGGGAGGTCATCCCAGAGGTAACGCTTATGCACACCTCAGTAGGAGCTCATAGAACATCAAGGTGCATATCACCCCACAAAGAGGGGCTCCTGAGAGCTCTTGAGACACCCAGGTCCTATGTAAGGGGGGATAGTCCCAGAGACTGACGCCTTATCATTGGGCTCTATTTTGGAATCTGTGCTCCTGAGGACAGAATTGGACTCAAATAAGTCCTCCCTGCACATGGTTCATCAGTTGCTTCTATTCAAACCTACATGTGATGCTGGAGTTTGTAGGTATACTTCCAGAGACTGGAGCCTCTGGCCTACCTATGTGCCAGGTGTGCATGGAATCTCGGTGGAGCTGCAACTCCTACCCTACAGCTCAATGGACTCATCCAAGTCACCTGGCGAGGAGACAACGATGGGCAACGGCCAGCCCAGGGAATGGAGAGGGCCTGCATCTGCAGGCAGGATCATCCCACCCACCATATCCATGGGATATAAGCCCTCTCTCACTTGGAGGTGGAGTGGACATCACCATCCCAGTCCCCTCAGGATTGGGGGAAGAACTATGGACTAGAGTGGACTTGATGGTATTCTGTTGTACACATATGGTGATTCTAGCAATGGAAGAAATTATAACAGTGAGGTGGAGCCAGTGGCCACTGGACACTTTGAGGGCAGGGAGGGGATGTGCAGTTGAAATACAGGGGCTTTTTCGGGATTTGGAGGTTGTCCTGAGTGCCGTTGTGGCAACGGATGTAGGCCATTTTAAATCAGCACATACCATTCAGAACTGTGTGGGAGAGAGTGTGGTCTATGATGTGAACTGTGGTCTATGGTTGATGGCAAGGCCCCAGGATGTGTAAGTCCATTGAGGGTGATGGGCCACACTTGTGGGAGATGTTTGTGTTGGATGTGGTTGGAGGTGTGGGAGGTGGGGAACATGGGAATCCCGGTAGGTTCCGTGTAATATTTTAGGTAATCTAAGCACCTCTTAAAAAAAATATATATATATATATATATATAAAACATTTTTGTAAGCAAATGCACATATATGCATATATATTTATATATCATTTTACAAATATTGGTATGTATTGTGAAAATTTTGACTTTTACCCACAATAAAAAATAAATAAATTAAAAAAAAAAAGATGGAAAATGACGGCAAGAAAATAAATAAAGTAATTTAAAAAATAAGTAAAAGACAAAGGGAAATAAAGGGGAAAGACGATAAACAACAACAAAAAAATAAAAATAAAAAAAACCAACCCAGGAAAAATAGACTTCCCTTTTTTTTAGGCCCCTAGGGACTATCTCAGGCTGCTGGTGTTCATCAATCACCCTGCAGCCTACCCTCCACAAGTGAGGTACCCAGTTTTGGCAAATAAAATAAAGAATTTTTTAAAAGATAAAAAACAACAGATCATAAAACCTAAAACAAAACAAAAAAACCTCAGTCTATATGTTCTCTGTCATAAGGTACCAGCTGGGTGCCTGATAACCCCACAGATCACTCTCTGGATCCTTTCTCTTAGGAGGTACTGGGAATTGAATCAGGGACCTCATATATGCAAGGCAGGAGTTCCTGTACTGAGCTATACCCACTCCACAGGTTAAGTAGGTTTCTGAACACGTATCTGGCTCTTCCAGCTCCTTTTCCCTCAGGCAAGTTGGGCTTCCAATGTTTGCTCAGGCTGGACTGGTTAGGTGCCTGTCTCTACCCCCTCACTGACCTAGTTCCTCTCTCTCCCAGGGCAGCCTGGTGTGATAGCCCCTCTGCTCCCTGGGGCCACTTCAGTGCTAGCTGGGGTCTTTGTTGAGATTCAAAGGTGGCTCAGCTGGCCAAACTCACTGAAAAGAAACCACTCTCCACCCTCCACCAGTCCCCTCTTCCTCCCAGGGAACATTCTTTCCCACTCAGTTGACTGCAGTGAGCCAGAGGTTTTACCGAGATTATTTGTTTTGAGGGTGGGGTATATATGCTGTTCCCAGCCACGGGGGTAACTCATGGCTTTCCTTTGGCCTCTTTGTCTTTCTATCCCTTTCCCTCCTGGATGTTGACAGCACTCTCCTGTTCTGCAGATCCCCAAAGCAGCTCCCTTGGGTAGATTGTGTGTGTGTGTGTGTGTGTAAGTGCCCTCAGTGTTACAGCTCAACCTCAGGTAGCTTTTTGTCCTTCCACCATTGTTTTTTGTGTTAGTTGAGCTCTGCCTACCTATTTCAACCCCACCTTCCCAGAATTCCCTGCAAGAGTTTTTTTTTTTCTTTCTTTGTTTTGGGGGAGATTTTGGATTACAGAAAAGTTATAACTATGACAGGGGAGGATCATTGGTGCAATGTGTCAGTGGTGGGGGTTTGTGTGGGGAAGGATGCACCTGGGGCATGCCTCTATGGAATATGAATGTGTTTATGTGGTTATGGGGTATTATCTCAGTGGGTGGAGGCTCACATATTTACCAACAAAATATTACATTCCCATCCTGGGGAGTCCTGCTACATTCTCTAATAGAGTGGCAAGAATCTCTAGAGTACATAGGCAGTGCCTAGTGAGAGGACAGACCAGTATGCCAGACCCTTGATATTAATGCTTGTACTTATGAACCTTATTCTTGTAAAATTAAAACTTAGCCTAATAGTAATTATTGCATAAGAATTTCCACCTGAAAACCTTCTTGTTGCTTGAATGTGGCCTCTCTCTAAGGCAAACTCATCATATAGGTTCACTGCCTTCCCCCCAGCATGGGACATGACTCCTGGGGATGAACCTCCCTGGCACTGAGGGATTATTACCCAGCACCAAATACTGATGCATTTGGAGAAAGACCTTGACCAAAAGGGGGAAATATTAAATACAAAAGAGTTTTTAAACTTAAGAGATTTCAAAGTGAGTTGGGAGATCATTCCAGAGGTTGTACTTATGCATGTCTCAGGAGGATCTCATTGACTGCCACAGTAGATGGTGCCTCAAGCAGGGGTGCTCCTGAGGGATCTACAGACATCTGGACACTATAGTCAAGGCAGAAAAGCCCAGGAAATCGGCACTGCATCAGTGGACCTAACCTCGGTATATATGTTAACCTATCTCCTTAATGTAACAGAGTTAGACTCATTTATAATTTCCCGACACATGGTCCTTCTACCCCTTTTATTTGAACCTATAATTAGCACTGTACCTGATATATATATATATATCCCAGAGACGTAAATCTTCAGTCTGTTCATATGCCAGCTGAGCCCTGAATCTCAGCAGAGTTACAGCCAACACCTACACTCCAGTTCACTGAACTTGCCCAGAACAACTAACAAAAGGATGATGGACAACACCCATCTCAAAAAACAGAGAGTTCTACAACTGCAAGCAAGACAGTTCCACCCATCTATGCCATGGGATCTAAGCCCCCTCTAAATCAGAAGAAGAGTGGGCATCACCATCCCCAAATCCTCAAGACTGAGGAATGAACATGTATAAGGGGGAAATGCAGCTGTAGCAGTTTGATATTATTGATGAATTCCAAAAAGAAATATTGGATTATGTTTGTAAACTGGTATTTTCCTCTGGGAATATTAGAGTGTGTGGATTCAGAGGCTTTACTTTTACTTGATTAAATAATGATTAAGGCTTAGATTGGGCCATATCAGTAAGACATTGCATCCCCGACCCTTTGGTGGGCAGGGACTCACAGAGAAACTGCACTGAGAGAAAGGAGGTTGGAGTTTTAATGCTGGAGCCCAGGGAAGTAAGCACACAGAGGAGCTTGGTCGTGAGGAAGGAGAGAAGGCCCCAGGAAAAGAGATGAGCTGTTCGCCTGATAGTCTACAGCTGGCCTTGTGTAGAGATGCAAGCCTGAGCCTGGAGAGAAACAAGCCCTGGGAAGAAAGGAACCCAGGAAGCCTGAACTCTTGGCAGATGTCTGCAGCCATCTTGCTCCAGCACGTGACAACAAACTTTGGTGAACGAAGTAATTTATGCTTTATGGCCTAGTAACTTTAAGCTTTCACCCCAAATAAATACTCTTTTATAAATGCCAACAGATTTCTGGTAATTTGCATCAGCACCCCTTTGGCTGACTAATACAGCAACTATGGACCAAAGTAGACTTATTATTATTTTAGTAATGGAAGGACTTATAACACTGATATAAAGATTGTGAGCACCTGAGATTATGAAGGGAGCAAGAGGGAAGAATATGTGTAACGTGGGCATTTTTGGGACATTGAAATTGTTCTGCATGATATTGCAATGATGATGGATGCAGGCCATTACACATTTTGTCAAAACCTGTAAAATTGCCTGGTGCAAAGTGTAAACCATAATGTAATCTATAGACTTATGCATTATGGCCTGGTAACTGTGGACTTCTACCCCAAATAAATACCTTTTATAAAAACCAACCGATTTCTGGTATTTTGCATCAGCACCACTTTGGCTGACTAATACAGAATTTGGTACCGAGGAGCGGGGAAGTGCTTTTGTAATTATCAGAATGTTGGAACAGTTTTATAAATGAGTAAGGGGTATTTTTTGGAGGAATTGTGAGATGCTTGATGGAAAAGGCCTAACTTGTTTTGAAGAGATTGTTGTTAGTAATATGGACACTAAAGAGACTTTCTATGAGGCCTTAAAAGTCAATGATGAAACTATTATTGGAAACTGGAGGAGAGGCAATCCATGTTTTAAAGTTGCAGAGAACTTAGCAAGATTAACTCCTGGTATTATATGTAAGCCAGAATTTGAAAATGTGAACCAGAGCATTTAGCTGAAGAACTTTCCAAGGTAAACGTGAAGAATGTGGCTTGGCTTCTCCTTGCAGCTTATAGCAAAATGCTAGATGAGCGAAATACACTAAGGACTGAACTTCTGGGCACACACACACACACAAAAAAAAACAGAAACTGATTCCAGAACTCCCAAGTTTCTGGAAATCAAGTGCCCCATTTGAAGACTTAGCTTACCTGGAACTTGTAAATCAAAATTGAAGATGCAGTTATCTCAGAAAGACTTGTGGAAAGTCTTAATGTCTGATGGCTTGGACCCCTGCTTCCTGCATGCTAAACCAACAAAGTTTTTGGGAGACCTGTATGAACAAAACCACTGTCAGCTTGGACAAAAGAGGACATGGAAAGGAGAGACTGAAGAAGAAACAGCTTTAAGGAAAAAAACATGGAAGCTGAAATTTGGAATTAAGACATCACCTTGGGCCAAGAGAGAAGCCCCACCCATGTGTACAGATAGGGTGAGTTTGCCCCAGTAGTTGAAGAGGGTGGATGTTCCCACCCGATGTTCAGGAAGAGTTTTGCTGCCCCAGGGTACATAGTCTTAAGAATGACGCTCAGATTTTGAAATTGAATGGAGGATGCCCTGCAGGTTTACTGAACTGTAGAGGACCCATAACTCTTTTAATCTCCCAATTTCTCCTTATGGTAATGAAAATGTTTATCCTTTGTCTTTCCATTTGTGTATTAGAAGCAGTTAAATGGTTCTGTAAATTTCAGAGGTCTACAGCAGATGAAATTTTGTCTGAAGACAAATACTATACTATTTCTTTAAACTGATTATGATATGATATTGAACTTGCATTGTCACTGATTTAAGGTTTTTTGAATATTGTAATGTATTTTTGGAATTCAGAGGGTGGAGTGTTGCAGTTTGGCAGTTTGATGTAATTATGAATTCCAAAAATATATATTAGATTGTGCTTGTAAACTGGTCTGCTAATCTGGGCTTAAGTTATGATTAGGGCATTAACCGGGCCATGTCAGTAGGGCATTGAGCCCCACCCCTTGGTGGGTGGAGGAATCAAATATAAAAGGCATGGCAAAGGACAGAAGGAGTAGTTTTGAGTTGCAGTTTTGAGTTGAAGTTTTGATGTTGGAGTCTTGAGCTGGAGCCCTGGGAAGTAAGAGAGCCTGGTCGTGAGGAAGGAGAGAAGGCCCCAGGAGAGAGACAAGCCATTCGCCTGATAGTCTACAGCTGGCCTTGTGGAGAGAAGCAAAGCCTAGAGAGTCTTATAGTCTACAACTGACCTTGTAGAAGAAACAGAGTAGCTAAGCCTGGAGAGAAACACAGCCCTGGGAAGAGAGGAACCCAAGAAGCCTGAACCCTGGCAAACATCGGCAGTTGTCTTGCTCCAACACATGGCAATGGACTTTGATGAGGGAAGAAACTTACGCTTTATGGCCTGGTAACTGTGGACTTCCACCCCAAATAAATACCCTTTATAAAGACCAACCGATTTCTGGTATTTTGCATCAGCACCCCTTTGACTGACTAATATAGCCATCGTGCCAATCTCTGCCTTTTGACAAGAATTTAATCCAGTTACATTTAAAGTCACTACTGATAATGCACAACTTTCTTCTGCCATTTTTCAATTGCTTTTTTATAATTCTTATACCTATTTGTCTCTGAAGTCTTCCATTAATGCCTACTTACATATTTGATTTTTTTTTGTACTGGACCATTTTTAATCTCTTCTTATTTCTTCTGTATATATTTTTCATGTATTTTCTTTGGATTCCATTAATAAGATTAAGACCTATCCTGATTGAGGTGGCCACACTTAACCACGTAACCTCAAAAAAATTTCTATTTATGATGAGGCCACAGATAAAGGAATGGAGTAAGTGTAAGAATGTGTTTTTCTGGGGGTGCATACAGCTCAAAACAACCGCAGTTATTTAGCATAGGGCTTAAATATGACCTCCTTAAATCTATAACACTCAAAGTTTATTTGATTGTTACTTAAATTCAGTAGCATACACATATACTGTTTATACCACTCCATCCACCAACCTTTTTGTGTACTTGTTAGAAATTATAACCTTAAACATTGTATGTTAAAATCCATAGATTTATGATTGCTTTTTGTGCATTTGCATTTTATACCCTATAAGAAGTAAAATGTGTTATAGTCCATAAAATAGAATGCAATAGTACTGGCATTTCTAATTATCCATGTGTTTATCTTTACCAGTTATCTTTGTTATTCTGCTTTGATCTGCTGTCTAGTACCCTTTGCTTTCATTCTCAGAAACTCCCTTTAGCATTGCTTGTAGGCAGATCTAGTGGTGATGAACTCCCCAGCTTTAATTTATCTGGGAATACCTTATTCTCACCCTCATCTTTGATAGCCATTCTTGCCAGATATAAAATTCTCCATTGGCAATTATTTTCTTTCAGCACTTTAAATATTTTGTCTCACTGCCTCTTGCCACCATGGTTCCTGATGAGAAATCAGTGCTTAATCATATTAGAATTACCTTATACATAATACATTGCTTTTACTATTACAGCTTTCAGAAATCTTTCTTTTTCCTTGGCATTCAACAGTTTGTACACTATGTATCTGGCTGTGGTTCTCTTCAAGTTTACCCTTTTGGGGTTTATTGGGCTTATTGAATGTCCATGTTCATGTTTTTCATTAAATTTTGTAAGTTTTCTGACATTATTTCTATGAGTAGTCTTTCTGCCCATTGTCTTTCATCTCCTTCAGGAACTACCATAATGCATAATTCAGCTTCCTTGATGTTGTCCCATAGGTCTCTTAGGCTCTTATTTTTTAAAATATATATTTTTTGCTCCTCAGCATGAATCATCTTAATTGTCTTGTTTTCATTTTCACTGATTCTTACTTCTGCCAGTTTGAATCCACTGTCATACCCTCTAGGGAATTTTCAATTCAGTTATCGTAATCTTCAACTATAGTATCTCTGGTGGACTCTTTTTTTCAAATTATGTCTCTTTATTGCTATTCTCATATTTTATTTTCATCCATTGTTCTGATATACTATAGTTCTTTTTTTGTGTTTTCCTTAAGCATTATAAGCATCACTTTTTAAAAGGCATTGTCTGTTATGTCCAGATTCTGTTTTTTGTTGCTGTTTTCTGTATTTTTATATCTTTCCTTTTAATGGGCCAAAATTTCCTGGTTTTTTGTTTGTTTGTTTGTCTTGTACTCTTTTTTTGCACACTGTACATTCTAATCTTTTAAAACATTCACTCTCGGGTTTCATCCCTGAGCTGTCTCCTCCTTAATTTGATTCCAGCTAGTGATATGACAGGTATTTCTATGAGTGCCAGGAGCTACCCAAAACAATGAACCAATGCAATAAACACCTTTCACAGTCATTGCAAATTGGCTGTGCATTGGAAGGTGCTCTCTTTCAGAGTTTAGCCAGGCTATCAAGAAGATCAGCTCAAGATGAATGTGAAGTGCAGCATCCTCTCCATCCTTCCTGATTCTGCTTCATGTCCTGGGTCTGTGTTCATTCATGGCCTTAGGAATTCCCCCATTTGTACGAATTTAAATGCTCCCTCTTCCCTGTGAAATAGCCTCTTTCCCCATCTTGGGTGCTCTATAATGCGACTTAAAGCAGGTAACCTTAGGCCCCAGTCCTGTTTGAATTCATTATTTCTTACAGTGCTTTAGCTGTCTGCAAATTGCTTCTGCCTGCAAGGCAATAATTGTGAGGGTGAGCCTTAGAAGAGTTTCCTGGTCAGTCTGTCAGGCTGCAACCAGATGCATTGGCACCAACATACAGGAACCCTAGTGTGCATATAGGGGTTACTGTGCTTCCTCTGGAACAGGGCCAGGGACCAACAATTGGAGCAAAGCCTGGCTTCACACTGCACTGGGGAGGTATTTGGGGAAGGGGCAGAACCTCAAGTTTCTCCTACTATTTTAAAAGCTGCATTTCCTTAATTCAGCACTCATCCAGTTGGTGCAACCCTTTAACTGTTTTCCAGAGTTTTGAGGAAGATGCTTTTGGCAGTTTTGGTTATTTGTTCAAAGAGTCTGTGTATGAATGGCACCCTGGAGCACCTTTCCCCTGCTTTCAACTTAGGATCAACTAGTGAAGGTCAAGTATGATTTTCTAACCAATCACATAGACTGCCATGTTTCTAGTTAGCCTACTTCCTGATTCCCTATTCCATTAGCCTCCAATTAGGGCATGCCTGAAGTCTCCATTTTTCCCTACTATAAAACATCCCTACTTTTCTTCCTGCCTTTTAGTCTACCAAACAAGTGATGGTAGCTGACTCCTTTGCTATAGAAAACTCTGAAAAATAACCTTTTTTTGTTCTAATTTGTGTGTTCTTCATTTATTTCCACAAATAAGATGAACTTTTGAAGCATGCATAAATATGGATGAGTTATACAGACATTATTTTGATGGAAAGAATTTAGACAAAAAGGAGTACTTAACATATGATTTAATATATATGAAGTTCTATAACAGCAAAAATTAATGTGTAGAAATCTTTAGTTACTTGATGTGGGAGTGGGGTCCTAAAGGGAACTTCTGAGGTGTTGGAAAAGTTGTGTATATTGATTGGGATGGTGATTACAAGAGCTTCACTCTTAAAATCTTTGTACTTGAGACTTCTGGGAAGAAGGAATCAGAGTAGGCAGGAGAGCTTAACTCTCTCACAAAAACAGTGAAGTAAGGGCAAAGAGCTGTCAGAGAGACCTAATTTGTAGGGCAGCAGACCAGGACAATGCTACACAACCACAAGAGGGAGAAGGATAGAGAGACAAAGAACCCAAAATGACAACTGTGAGTTACTTAACTGCCATGGTGGCTAGGATCAGCACCTAATCCCCACCCTCAAGGTGTATAGCCTAGATAAAACCCATGGTTCACTGCAGCCAATTGAAAGGAGAACAAAAGTCTTCCTCCCTGGGAAAAGAAAGGTGACAGCAGAAGACAAGAGTGGTTTCTCTTCAGTGAATTTGGCCAGCAGAGCCCACATTGAATCTCAGCTCTCACCAGACCAGAAGCATGGGTAAGCAGAGAGTGAAAAAGAACCCTTGTGGAAAGGTTCACTGATGAGTGCAACCTGCTTGTTGGCCAGGAAACTACAAGGAGAAAAACTGCTTTTAGGTCTCTCTTGTCCCTAAATCCTGGAAAACATCTGGGCCCCCATAGTGAGTCTGTGGCACAATTTTGATAATCTCAGCAATTCTAAAGACTCAGAATAAGCTGAACCACACATTAAAGAAGAGCCATGAAACAAACCCACTAAGCAAGAGAAAGAAATTGACCATCAGAGTAAATTCATCAACATATTCAGATGTCTAGACATCAGCAAAAACATTATAAGCCATAATATGAAACAGGAGAAGATGGCCCAGCCAAAGAAACAAACCAAATATTCTGATGAGACACAGGATTTAAGGCAACTAACCAATGATAATCATGCAAATCTTTTAAATGAATTCAAATAGTTGAAGGAAAACATTACTAAAGAGATAAAGTGTATTAAGAAGACACGAGGCAAGCATAAAGAACAATTTTAAAGCCTGCAAAAAAGTAACAGAGCTTATGGGAATGAAAGACACAATGAATGAGATTAAAAATACATTAGAGACATATAACAGCAGATTTGAATTGATCAAAGATAGAAGTAGTGGTATTAAAATTGAAAAGACAATTGAAAAGACAGGATTGAGAAAAAATTGAAAAGACAGGAAAACAGAAAGAAAAGAATGGAAAAAATGGAATGGGATCTCAGGGAATTGCATGGCAATTCCCTGAGAAATTCACAAATATATGCATTATCATGTCCCAGGAGAAGAGAATGGAAAGGGGGCAGAAAGAATATTTGAGGAAATCATGACTGAAAACTTCCCAACCCTTGTGAAAGACATACATATCAATACCCAAGTACAACACACCCCAAACAGAATAAATATAAATAGACCTACTCCCAGAAATGTACTATTCAGAATGACAAATATCAAAGATAAAGAGAGGATTCTGAAAACAGCAAGAGAAAACCAAACATCACATACAAGAGAATTGCAAAAAGATTAAGTGCCTACCTATCATCAGAAACCATGGAGGAGAGAAAAAAGTGGTATAATACATTTAAGGTAATGAAAGAGAAAATTTTCCAGGAAAGAACTGTATCCAGCAAAATGGTCCTTCAAAAATTAGGGTAAGCTTAAAGTCTTAACAGATGAACAAAAATTGAGAGAGTATGTTACCAAAACCAGATCTACAAGAGATACTAAGGGGAGTGCTGCAGCCTGAAAGGAAAAACAAGGGCAAGAGACTTGGAGTAGAGTGTAGAAATGAATATTATTAGGAAGGGTTAATTAAAGGGTAAAAGACAGACAATAGTAAGATATAACTATGGAAAGTCAAATGATAAAATGGATGGAATAAGTAATGTCTTTACAGTCATAACATTGAATTTTAATGGATTGAATTCCCCAATGAAAAGAAAGGATGGATTTTAAAAAATGAACCATCTATATGCTGTCTACAAGAGACTCACATTAGATGTGAAGGCACAGTAGGATTGAAAATGAAAGGTTGGAAAAAGATATTCTATGAAAATATTAACTAAAAAAGATCTCAAGTAGTCAGACAAATCTAATGTCAGACAAAATAGATTTTAAATAAAAACTGTTATAAGGGATGAAGAAGGTCATTATATATTAACAAAAAGGCCATTCATTAAGAAATAATAACTATAATAAATGTTTATGCACTTAACCTGAGTGCCCCAAGACATATGATGCATGCACTAGCAAAAGTGAAGGGAGAAATAGACATCTCTACAATAATAGTTGGAGACTTCAATACACAACTCTCAGCATTGGATAGGACATTTGGACAGAGAAAAAATAAGGAAACAGAGAGATTGAATGCTATGATAAATGAACTAGACCTAACAGACATTTAGAGAGCATTACACTCCACAACAGAAGGATATGCATTCTGTTCAAGAGTTCATGGATCCTCCAGGATAGACCATATGTTGGGTCACAAGACAGGTACCAAAATTTTTAAAAAGATTAAGATTATACAAAACACTTTCTCTGATCATAATGGAATGAAACTGAAAATAAATAACAGATGGAAAAAGGAAAAATTCATAAAAATATGGAGAAGAAATTGCAAGACAATTCAGTAAATATCTTGAGGCAAATGAAAACAAGAACACAACATATCAAAACCTATGGGACACTGCAAAGGCAGTGCTGAGAGGAAAATTTATAGTCCTCAATGAACCATTAAAAAAGAAAAAAGAGCTAAAATCGAAGACCTAACTGCACACCTGGAAGAACTAGATAAAGAACAGCAAGCTAATTCCAAACCAAGTTGAAGGAAAGAAATAATAAAGATTAGAGCAGAAATAAATGAAATCAAGTACAAAAAACAATAGAGAATTTTTTAAAAAATGGGTTCTTTAAGATCAACAAAATTGACAAATACTTAGCTAGACTGACAAAGAAAAAGAGAGAGGAGATGTAAATAAATAAAATCAGAAATGAGAGAGGGGATATTACCACTGACCCTACAGAAATAAGAGAGATCATAAGAGGATACTATGAACAACTGTACACCAAAAAACTAGACAACGTAGATGAAATGGACAAATTCCTAGAAAAACACAACCTATTTTGACCCTAGAAGAAATAGAAGACCTCAACAAATCAATCACAAATAAAGAAACTGAAAGAGTCATCAAAAACATCCCAAAGATGAAAAGCACAGAACCAGATGGCTTCACAGTTGAATTCTACCAATCACTCAAAGATGATCTAATACCAATCTTGCTCAAGATTTTTGAAAAAAAATTGAACAGGGAGGAGCGCTACCAAACTCATTCTATGAAGCCAACATCACCCTATTACCAAAACCAGATAATGATACTACAAGAAAAGAAAATTACAAGCCAATATCTCTAATGAATACAAAGGCAAAAATCCTCAACAAAATACTTGCAAACCAAATCCAGAAGCATATTAAAAGAATTATATATCTCATTCAAATGGGTTTTATCCAAGGTATGCAAAGGTGGTTCAATACAAGAAAATCAATTAGTGGAGTAAACCACATTAATAAACTGAAGAAGAAAATCACATGATCCTCTTGTTTGATACAGCAAAGACATTTGACAAAATACAGCATCTTTCTTGATAAAAACACTGCAAGGGATAGAAATAGAAGGAATCTTTCTCAACATGGCAAAGTGCATGTATGAAAAACCCACAGCTAGGATTACACTCAATGATAAAAGACTGAAACCTTTTCTGCTGAGATCAGGAACAAGACAAGGATACCCACTGTCATCATTGGTTTTCAATATTATGTTAGAAAGTCTAGCTACAGCAATTAGGCTAGATAAAGAAATAAAAGGAGGAGAGGGTGGTGTATGGGAATCCCCTATATTCTATGTGGGACATATCTGTAACCTAAAGCTTCTTTGAAATGAAAAACAAAAAACAAAAAACAAACATTAGAGGCACATGTAGAATAAATTGTCACTGTACACAGACGATTTGATGAAAGACACAATGAAATGGTTTTTTCAATTTTTTGTATTTTATTTGTCATTTTACTACTATTTTATTATTTATTATTTTTCCTTATTTATTTTTTTGCTTTGTTTTGGGGAGGTTTTGGATTGCAGAACAGTCACAACTGTGGCAGGGGAGGATCACTGGTGAGGCATGTTGGTAATGGGGGAATGTGTGATGTGCGCCTAGGGCATGCCTTTATGGAATATGAATATGTTCAAGGGGCATGGAGTGTTGTCTCAGTGGGTGGAGAACCACATAGTAACTGAAAGAATTTTGAATTCTCATGTTGGGAAGTCCTGCGACATTCTCTAATACAACAGCAAGAATCCCTACAATACATGGGCAGAGCCTTGCAAAGGAGGACAGACCAATACGCCAGGCCCTTGATATCGATGGTTGTACTTATGAACCTTCTTATTGTGAAATTGAAACTTAGCCTAGTATTATATATTATAATATTATATATATTATATATTTTTGATGTTTTTCCTTTAATCACTATAATAACAGTTGTCCTGTATGTACAGTGGCATTTTCTTACATTTCTTCCCCAGTGTCTTACTTTTTTAAATAATCTTCAAAGAAGTTTTAGGTCACAGTAAGGTTACATACAGAATATAGGGAACTCACTTAGGGGGATTATTGATGCTCTATTAGAGAATGTAGCAGACCTTCCCAGGATGAGAATTCAAAAATTCTTTCAGTTATCATGTGAGTCTCCACCCACCAAGAAAATACTCCATGATCACTTGAACATACACTTATGCCATTGAGGCATGCTCCAGGTTCACCCCTTCCTACAAATCTCCCATCAGCAACACCCTGCACCAGTGATCCTCCCCTGCCACAGTTATGACCCTTCTGTGAAAAAGCCAAAAAATAAACAAAAATGATTGAAAGTAAAATAAAAGATAAAAATTTTTCTCATGTCTTTCATCACTGTAAGACCTGATATCTTTTATGTACAGTGACAATTTCTTCTGTATGTTCCCCCATTGTCTTATTTTTTTTCACTTTACCTCCAAAGAACCTTTAGGTTACAGAAAAGTCATATAAAATATATAGGGGATTCCTATATACCCAAACCCCATCCACTCTTCCACTCTCCCCTATTAATAACATTTTACATGTGTATGGTACATGTGCTACAATTATACAAACATTGAAGCATTGCTACTAACCATGGTCAATGGTTTACAGTTTGTCCAAACACTTTAATAGGATTGATAAAATTTAAAATGGCCTGTATTCGTCACTGCAAGATCATGCAGAACAATTCTAATGCCCTAAAAATGCCTTATGTTCAGTCTATTCTATTTTTCCGTCCCCTCCCCTCAGAACCTATGGTAACCATTAAGTTTCAATTTTTGAAGAAGAATGTTCATAGTTACATGCAATAATATTGAGGGCTTGACATATTGGTCTGTTTTCCTTTATTAGGCACTGCCTATGTTCTCAAGAGAGTCTTACCCCTCTAATTGAGAACATAGCAGTATTCTCTAGGATGGGAGTTTACTATTTTCTTATTTATTGTGTGGGTCTCCCTCCACTGATATAACACACTATGACAAGATGAACACTTAGATACTCCACAGAAGCCTGCTCTAGGTGCACCCTATCCCGTATACCATCCCCACACCCGACATCCTACACCAGTAACCCTCCCCTGCCATATTTACCAAAAGAACATGTCCAACATTATAGGTTTAACCACAGACCTGCAAATCCCCAGAGTTCATCTGCTCATTCCTTTGACCCTCTCCCCAGTCCCATGTATAGTCCAACCCAATCCCCCCACCATACTGCCCTTCACAGACCAGCACCACTGAAACCAATCATGTCACTGCACCACAAATCACGCCCATCTACTGCCCAACCACACACTTCCACCTTATCAAAGCTTTTGCCCTTATGGGCATTGGCTCACCACCCTCTACTCCTTTTCTGTCTCCTGTAAACCGGTCTTCCAGACTCTAGTACTGTGAGTCTGCTCAGTTTGCTTAATTCATATCCATGAGGTCATGTAATATTTGTCCTTCAGTGCCCAGCTTACTTCTTTCAACATAAAGTATTCAAGATTCATCCATGTTATCCCATGTGTTAATACTGCATTCCTTCTTACAACTGAGTAATATTTATTGTGTGAGTCTCCACCCACTGAGATAACACACTATGACAAGATGAACACTTTCCTATTCCATGGGGGGGTGCCCATCCCGCATATTCCTCCACCTCCACCACCCTGCACCAGTAATCCTCCCCTGCCATATTTGCCAAAAGAACATTCCCACCGTTGTAGTTTTAACCATAGACCTGAAAATCCCCAGAGTTCATCTGCTCCTTCCTTCAACCCTCGCTTTCCATGGATATTCCAACCCAAGCCCCAACCCTACTCTCCCTGACATTCCTGCACCCTCATACCTAATCACATCACTGCACCACTCTCAGCCCCATCCACCACCCAACAACCACCTTCCGCCTTATCATCAGATTTTGCCTATATTGAGTATCGGCTCACCACCCTCTGCTCCCTTTATGTCTACTGATAAATGTATCTTCCAGACTCTAGTGTTGAGTCTGCTCAATTTGCTTAAGTCATATCAGTGATGTCATGTAATATTTTTCGTTCTGGGCCTGACATAGTTCACTCAACATAAAGTCTTCAGAATTCATCCATGTTGTCCAGTGTGTTAATACCACATACTTTCGTACACTTGACTAATATTCCATTGCACGTATATACCACAATTTGTTTATCCATTCCTCTGTTGATGGACACTTGGCTTGCTTCCAACTTTTGGCAATAATGAATAATGTCGCTAAGAACATTGGTGTACATAGATCTGTTCGTGTCCCTGCTTTCAACTCTTCTAGTAATATACTCAGCAGTGGGATTGCTAGATCATATGGCAGTTCTATAATTAGCTTCCTGAGGAGCCACCAAACTGTCCTCCACATTCTACATTCTAGAGAACGTAGAATGGCTACACTATTCTACATTCCCACCAGCAGTAGATAACTGTTGCCTTGCCTCCACATCATCTCCAACACTTGCAGTCTTCTCTTTTTTTAATAGTCACCAATCTAATATGTGTAAGATGATATCTCATTGTAGTTTTGATTCTATTTCCCTAGTAGTCAGTGAGGTTGAGCATCTTTTCACGTGCTTTTTAGCCATTTGTATTTCTTCTTTAGAGAAGTATCCATTCAAATCTCTTACCCATTTTTAAACAGGTTGTTTGTCTTTTTATTTTAGAGATTTAGGATTTCTTTATATATGGTAGATATTAGGCCTTTATCAGATAGACAGTTAACAAATATTTTCCCCATTGAGTAGGCTGCCTTTTCACTTTTTTGACAAACTCTTTTGAAGATCAAAAGTTTTTAATTTGGGGGAGGTCCCATTTATCTATTTTATCTTTTGTTGCTCATTCTTTGGGTGTAAAGTTTGGGAACCATTTCTTACTACAAGATCTCATAGATGCTTCCCTACATTATCTTCTAGGAGTTTTATGGTCTTGGCTCTCATATTTAGGTATTTGATCCATCTTGAGTTAATTTTTGTATAGCGCATGAGATGGTGATCCTCTCTCACTCTTTTGGATATGGATATCCAGTTCTCCAAGCACCATTTGTTGAAGAGGCCATTCTCTCCCAGTTGAGTGTGCTTGGTGGCCTTGACCATATATGCAAGGACTATATCAGAACTCTCAATTCTGTTCCATTGGTCATTATGTCTATCCTTGTGTCAATACTATGCAGTTTTGACCATTGTAGCTTTGTAGTATGTTTTAAAGTCAGGTAGTATGATTCCAACAATTTCATTTTTCTTTTTCAATGTCTTTGACAATATGGGCCCCTCGCCCTTCCAAATAAAATTCATAATTAGCTTTTCCAATTCGGTGAAAAATGCTGTTGTACTTTTTATTTGGATTGCATTAAATCTGTAAATCAATTTGGGTAGGATAGACTTCTTAATGATGTTTAGTCTTCCAAACCATGGACATGGAATATTCTTCCACTTATTTAGGTCTTCTTTGATTTCATTTAACAATGTTGTGTAGTTTTCTGCATGCAAGTCCTTTACATATTTAGTTGAGTCTATTCCTATATATTTGATTCTTTTAGTTACTGTTGTAAATGGAATTTTTTCTTGATTTCTTCCTCAGATTGCTCATTATTGATGCACAGAAATACCACTGATTTTTCCATGTTGATCTTATTCCTGCCACTACTGAACTCACTTATCAGCTCTAGAAGCTTTGTTTTAGATTTCTCAGGGCTTTCTATGCATAGGAATATATCATCTGCAAATAGTGAAATTTTTACTTCTTCTTTTCCAATGTGGATGCCTTTTCTATCTTTTTCTTGCCTAAGTGGTCAAGCAAGTATTTCGAACACAGAGTTAAATAAGAGCAGTGACAGTGGCCATCATTGTCTTGTTCCAGATCTTAGAGGGAAAGCTTTTAGCATTTCACCATTGAATATGATGTTAGCTGTGGGTTTTTCATATATATCCTTTACCATGTTGAGGAAGTTTTCTTCTATTCCTATCTTTGGAAGTGTTTTTATTAAGAAAGAATGCTGTATTTTGTCAAATGCTTTTTCTGTATCAATAGTGATCATCATAAGATTTGTTTCTTTTGATCTGTTAATGTGGTGCATTACATTGATTGCTTTTCTTATGTTGAATCACTCTTTTATACCAGGGTTGAAAGTCACTTGGTCATGGTGTATAATTTGTTTAATGTGTAGTTGAATATGATAAGCAAGTGTTTTGTTGAGGATTTTGGCACCAGGTTCATTAGAGAGATTGGTCTGTAGTTTTCATTTCTTTTGGCATCTTTTTTTTATTTTTTAAATTTATTGAAGTATATCACTCATACCTAGACATACATAAGCAATATGAACAAACATACATAACATCATACAGGGCTCTCATACCTTTCCTTACAACTAATACCTTGCATTTTTGTGAAACATTTTTAACTAATGATGAAAGAGCATCCTCAAAATATTATTACTAACAAAAGTATCTTACATTGGGAGTATTTTCCCCCAACCCACCCCATTATTATTATGCTACTATTATTAAATCATTTATACATTAACAACTTACAAAACAGACATGCATGACATCATCCATGGGTCCCATACATCAAACCACCACCAACACCTTGCATTGTTGTGAGCCATTTGTTACAAATTATGAAAGAATATTATCAAAATATTACTACTAACCTTAGTCCATATCTTACATTTGTGTATGTTTCCCCTAAACTTCCCTATTATTATTTTTTAAATATATTTTTATTACAAAAGTTGTGAACTTACAAAACAATCCTGCACATGTGCAGAACTCCCATATAACACCCCTCTATCAACACACCACACCATGTTGGAACATTTGCTACAGATTATGAGATAATATCAAACTATTACCACTAACCATGGTCCATTGCATACATTTTGCAAACTTTTTCCATACTCTCCCACTATCTACACAGTACATTTTTTGCATAGATGGATGAATATTACTATATTGCTGTTAACCACAGTCCTAGGTCATTCCAGTTGTATTTTTCCCATGCTTCTCCACATTCCCACCACCCTGCAATACTGATGTACATCTGCTCTAGCTCACAAAAGACACTCTTGCATATGTACCATCAACCACAATTCTCATCGACGTCTGGATTTACTGTGCTATTCAGTCCCTAGATTATTCTCTAGCTTTCTTTCAATTAACATTTACATCCCTAGACTACCTTTCCAGCCACATTCCCATTTATAAACCAGCTGGTACTCACCATAATGTATTACCATCAACTCTATACATTTCCACACTTTTATAGTAAATTTAACTAAAACTTTCTACATATATTAAGCACCAGTAGCCCATTTCAGTACTCCTCTTATTTCCTTTAAGAATACCCCACCTACCACGAGGTCTTGAAGATGTTTTCCTACATTTTCTTCTAGAAGCTTCATGGTTCTTGCTTTTATATTTAGGTTTTTGATCCATTTTGAGATAATTTTTGTATAAGATGTGAGACAGGGGTCCTCTTTCTTTCTTTCGGCTATGGATATCCAGTTCTCCCAGAACCATTTGTTGAATAGATTGTTCTGCCTCAGCTGGGTGGCTTTGAGAGGCTTGTCAAAAATCACTTGACAATAGATGTGAGAGTCTATATTCTGAACCATCAGTTTGGTTCCATTGGTCTATGTGTCTGTCTTTATCTCTGTAGCTAGGTAGTATGAATAAAAGTCTGGAAGTGTGAGTCCTTAATTTTGCTTTTACTTTTTAAGGTGTTTCTGGCTATTTGGGACCCTTTAACCATGCAAATAAATTTGATAATCGTGTTTTCCATTTATTTTTTAAAATGCTGGTGGAAATTTTATTGAGATTGCATTGAATCTGTATTTCAATTTGGGTAAAATTGACATCTTAATGATCTTTAGTCTTCCAATCTGTGAGCATGGAATGTTCTCCCAATTATTTAGGACTTTTTAAAATTTCTTTTTAACAATGCATTGTACTTTTCTGAATATAAGTGCTTTACATTCTTGATTAAGTTTATTCCTAAATATCTGATTCTTAAAGTCGCTATTGTAAAAAGAATTTTTTTCCTTGACTTCCTCCTCAGAATGCATACTACTAGTGTCTTTTAAAGTCTATTTCATTTTTCATCTGATATAAGTTTAGCTACTGTGGCTTTTTTTTTTTTTTTTTTTTGGTACTGCATGCATGGAATATCTTTTCCCAGCTTTTCACTTTACTTTCAATCTATTGGTATCCTTGGGTCTAACATGAGTGTATTAGTCAGCCAAAGAGGTGCTGATGCAGAGTACCAGCTGTTGGCTTTTACAAAGGGTATTTATTTGGGTTAGAAATTTACAGTCACAAGGCCTTAAAGAGTCCAACTCAAGGTACCATAAGAGGTACATTCTCACCTGAAGTCATTGGCCACGTGTTGGAGCAAGATGGGGGTGATGCCTGCAAGGGTCTAGGCTTCCTCTTCCTCTTAGGGTTCTGTGGCCCCAGCTTCTTCCAATATCAGCTGTAGGCTGGGATAAGTCTTGTCTCTCTCCCAGTGCTCATTTCTCTCTGGGCTCAGATGCTCTGGTCTCTCTACAAGGTCAGCTGTAGACTATCAGGCTCTCTCTCTTCCTGGGGCTTCTGCCATGTCTATGGAGCCACCTCTATTCCTCTGTGTTCTTCTCCTGTGTGTTTATTTCCTGGGGTTACAGCATCTAAAACTCTAACTTTCTTCTCTGCCATGTCATTTTCTCTGTGAGTCCTTGCCCACCAAGGGGGCAGGAACTCAACATCCTACTGACATGGCCCAATCAAAGCCTTAATCATTATTTAATCAAGTAAAAGTGAAACCTCTGAATCCAATCCAATCTAATATGCCCAAAAGAATAGAACATTCACAAACAATCCAATATCTCTTTTTGGAATTCATAAACAATATCAAATTGCTACAGTTGAGTCTCTCACAGACAGCATATAGATGGCTCATATTTTCTTATCCATTCAGCCAGTCTGTTTCTTTTGGTTGGGGAGTTTAATCCATTAATATCCAATGTTATTACTGTAAAGGCAGTTCTTATTTCACCCATTTTGACCTTTGGGTTTTATCTGTAATATTTTATTTACACCACTCTTTTTAGACTTTTAGCTACATTTACTGATATAATCTTCATTTCTAAACTCTCTTCTAAGCCTCTCTCTCCTGTTTTTACTTTTCAGACTGTAGAACATCCTTTAGTATTTCCTGCAAACCCAGTCTCTTGGTTCCAAATTCTCTCAGTTTCTGTTTGTCTGTGAATATTCTAAACTTGCCCTCATTTTTTAAAGGACATCTTGTGAGATGTAAGATTCTTGGCTGGCTTTTTTCTCCTGCAGTTATCTTAAATATATCATATCACTGTCTTCTTGCCTCCATGGTTTCTGATGAAAAATTGGCACTTGATCTTATTGACTATCCCTTATATGTTATGCATTGATGTTCCCTCACTGCTCTCAGAATTCTCTCTTTGTCTTTGGCATTTGAAATTTTGCTTAGTATGTGTCTTAGAGTTGGTCTATTCAGATTTATTTGGATGGGAGTGTGTTGTGCTTCTTTTACACAGATATTTATGCCCTTCAATAGGGTTGGGAAACTTTCTACCATTATTTCTTCAAATATTCTTTCTGCCCCTTTTCCCTTCTCTTCTCCTGGGACATCCATGACATGCATGTTTGCATACCTCTTGCTGTCATTTAGTTCCCTGAGAACTTGTTCAATTTTTTCTGTTCTTTTGTATGTTCACTTTTAGAGGCCATGTCTTCAAGCTCACCAATCCTTTCTTCTGCCTCCTCAAATATGCTGTTATATGATTCCAGTGTTTTATAATTTCATTTATTGCACCTTTCATTCCTGTAAGATCTGCTATTTTTCTATGCATGCTTTCAAATTCTTCTCTGTGTTCATCCAATTTCTTCTTAATATCCTTAATCTCTTTAGCCATCTCACTGAATTTATTAAGGAGATTCGTTTAAACATCTAAGTTTAGTTGTCTCAACTCCTTTATGTCATCTGGAGGCTTATCTTGTTCCTTTAACTGGGCCGTTTCTTCCTATTTCTTGATATGGATTGTAATTTTTTTGTTGGTGTCTTAGCATATGGCTTACTAGATGTAGTTATTCTGGGTGCAGTTTCTCTCTTTAGTTTAGGATTTCTTGCCCTTCTGTCTCATTGGTTGTGTATTAGAAGCCAGTGATGTAGTTTGTCCTATAAGCTGTGGAGGCTCAAGGTGCCTTTGTCAGGGGTAGGGACAGAGCCACAGCTTTGTGTAATAATCCAAGTTGTGCAGGCCTAGTCTCTAGTTGCCCAGAGAGACTGATGAAGGTTCATGCACCTTTCTCCCCTGACTGGGGTGGGAATGGAACTGCAAGTATGAATAGCAATCTAATCCATAAGGGTCCAAATGACTGCAATTGCCCCAGTAGACTTCTGGCTATTGAGTCTGTGCCAGCTGAATGTACCTGCAGTTACCCAGAGAGGCTGATGCAGGTTCTGCCAGCTTCCTCCCTGCCAGAGGTGGGGCTGAAGTCTAGGCTAGGACTGCAGTCCAATCTGGCTGGAAAGAAATCGATCCCTACCATCACTGTGATTTTCAATCAGCCTGGCTTCCTCTCAAGCCAGGGATGGAGTCAAAATGGTGGCAATTGGCCATTTTCCAACTTGGAGAGGTTCAAACTTTAGAGGTTCTTAAGGTTATATTTTAGCCTGCCATATTTACTAATCAGTAGCTGAAGTTGGTGCCCAACCATCTCTTTCTCCCCAGTTTTTGGGAAGTGGAGCTTATAATTCCAGCCACAGAATAGCTCCTGAGGCAGCTTGTGCACCACTGGAGGATGGATATTGGCCTCTGCCACATGGGGTGCTCTACTTATGAATCTTCTCTGCAGATGGGTAGTCTTCTCCTTCCATTCTTTCAAGGATGTTGCAGTATGCTTTTCTGGTCTCCTGGAGCTCCCAAACAGGTGCTTTAGATAGCTTTGGGTGATTACTACCTGCCCTGTAGCATGAGTTGACTCATGAAGTGCCTTACTCTGCTGCCATCTTGATGGTTGTCCCTGTGGCATCTATTTTAATTTTTTTTTTTAAAGAATCTTTAGATTACATAAGTGTTATATCAAAAATATGGAGGGTGGGGAACGGATGTGGCTCAAGCAACTGGGCTCCCATTTGCCATATAGGAGGTCCAGGGTTTGATTCCCGGGGCCTCCTGGTGAAAGGCAAGCTGGCCCACATGGTGAGCTTGCTCATTGGCCCACGTGGAGTGCTGGCCCATGCAGAATACTGGCCTGTGTAGGAGTGCTGGCCTGTGCAGCAGTGCTGGCCTGCACAGAGTGCTGGCCCATGCAGAGAGCTGGCACAGCAAGATGATGCAACAAAAAGAGACACAGAGGACAGACAATAAGAGATGCAGCAGACCAGGGAGCTGAGGTGGCATAAGAGATTGAGCATCTCTCTCTCCCACTCCAGAATGTCTCAGGATTGGTTCCTGGTGTTGCCTAAAGAGAAGACAAGCACAGAACACACAGAGAACAGACAGTGAGTGCAAAATCAATGGGGGGGGGTTAAATAAATAAATAAATAGATAAATCTTTTTAAAAAGTACATAGGGGATTCCCATATACCTCACCCCCTCCTATACATTCCCACATTAACAACATCTTTCATTAGTGTGGTACATTTGTTACAAATTGATGAATACATATTGAAGCATTGTTACTAGCCTTGTAATATAGTTATATTATAGTTTACACTCTGCCCCACACGATTTTTTAAGTTTTGACAAAATGTATAATGACCTATATCTGTCATTGCAATGTCATGCAGGACAATTCCAATGCCCCAAATATGCCCCAATGTTACATTTTTTTTCCCCTTCCTTCCCCTCAGAACCTCTGGTGGCCACTTCCTTTATATGAATGATAGAGGTTTTTCCATTGGTAAAATAAAATTAAGTCTATAATAGAATAATAATAAGTCTACTTTAGTCCATTGTTCATTCCCCAGTCTTGAAAATTTTGGGATGGTGATGCCCATTCTGTTTCTGATTGAGAGGGGGCTTAGATCCCATGGGGCAGATGGATGGAACTGTCTTGCTTGCAGCTGCAGACACTCTCTGTTCCTTGGGATGGGCGTTGCCCTTCATCATCTCCTTGTTAGTTGTCCTGGGTGAGTCCAATGAACTGGAGAGTAGGTTTTGCAACTCTGCTGAGATTTAGGGCTCAACCAGCACATGAACAAACCAAAGATTTAAGTCTCTGGGACATGTATTAACAAGTATAGTGCTAATTATGGGTTCAAATAAAAGGTGCAGAAGAGCCATGTGTAGGGAAACTATAAATGAGTCTACTTCTGTTACACTGAGGAGCATAAATTTCAAAGTAAGGCCCACTGACAAGGTGCTGAATTCCTGAGCCTGTTGGCCCTGTTTAGAGTGTCTAAATGTCTCTAGAGCCCCCAGGAGCCCTGCTGTTTGGGGGACTGTTTACTGTAGCAGTCAATGAGATCCTGCTGAGACATGCATAAGCATAATCTCTGGAATGACCCCCAACTCACTTTTAAATATCTTACTCATAAAAACTCATTTGTATTTAATATTTCCTCCTTGTGTTCAAGGTCTTTTTCAAAGGAATTGCTAGTTGGCACTTGGTAATAATCCCTCAGTGCCAGGGAGGCTTATCCCCGGGAGTCATGTCCCATGCCCAGGGGAAGGTAGTACATTTATATGCTAAGTTTGGCTTAGAGAGAGACCATCTTGTGGTATCTTTATGTGGCTTTGGTATTAGGGTGATGTTGGCATCATAGAATGAGTTGGAAAATGTTCCTTCCACTTCTATTTTTTGGAAGAGTTTAAGCAAGATTGGTGTTTGTTCTTTCCAAATGATGGGTAGAATTCACCATTGAAGCCATGTGGTCCTGGGCTCTTCTTAGTTGGGAGGTTTTTGATGACTAATTCAATCTCATTACTTGTTGTTGGTCTATTGAGTTCATCAGTTTCATCTTTCATCAATGTAGGCCACTTGTGTGTTTTTAGAAATGTGTCCATTTCATCTAAGTTATCCATCTTATTGGCATACAGTTTTCAAAGTATCCTCTTAATGATACTCAGTATTTCTGTGGGATCAGTGGTGATATTCCCACCCTCATTTTTTATTTTCTGTATTTGCATCTTCTTTTTTTTTTTTTTTAGTCTAGCTAAGGGTTTGTCAATTTTATTAATCTGCTCAAAGAACCAGCTTTTGGTTTTGTTAATTTTTCTGCTTTTTTTTTTTTTTTTTTTTTTAATTCTCAATTTCATTTAGCTCTGTTCTAATCTTTGTTATTTCTTTCTTTCTTCTTGCTTGGGGATTAGTTTGTTGTGTGTTTTTTGTTTGTTTGTTTTGTTTTGTTTTTGTTTTTTCTGGTTTCTCTAGGTGTGCAGTTAGTCTTTGATTTTAGCTCTTTCTTCATTTTCAATATAGGCATTTATGGCTATAAATTTCCCTCTCAGCACTGTTTTTGTTGCATCTCATAGGTTTTTATACATTGTGTTCTCATTTCCATTCGTTGCAAGGTAGTTACTGATTTCTTTTGCAATTTTCTCCTTGACCCACTGATTGTCTAAGTGTATTGTTTAACCTCCATATCTTTGTGCCTATTCTGGTTCTTTGTCCATTTCTGATTTTCAGCTTCATTCCATTGTGGTCAGAGAAATTACTTTTCAACCTTTTTTAATTCACTGAGAGTTGTTCTTTGACCTAGCATGTGGTCTATCCTAGAGAATGATCCATGTGCACTTGAGAAGAATGTATATCCTGCTGTATTTGGGTGAAATATTCTCTAATGTATTATTCAAGAAGTCTGTTTCTTTACTGACCTTCTGTTGAGATGTTCTATCTAATGGTTATAAAGGTGTATTAAAGTTCCCTGCTATAATTTTAGATTATTTCTTCACTTAGTTTTTCCAATGTTTTCCTCATTTTGGGGCACCCTGGTTAGGTGCATAAATATTCATGATTGTTCTTTCTTCTTGATAGATTATCCCTTATATTAATATACAGTATCCCTCTTTGTCTCTGACAATAGATTTGCATTTAAAGTCTATTTTGTCTGATATTAGTATAGCTACTCCAGCCCTTTTTTGGTTATTGTTTGCATGTAAAATCATTGCAACCATTCACTTTCAACCTCCCTGTATCCCTGGGTCTAAGGTAAGTTTCTTGTAGACAACATATAGATGGGTCATATTTCCTTATCCATTCTGCCAATCTGTGTCTCTTGATTGGAGAGTTTAACCCATTAACATTCAACATTATTACTGTCAAGGGATTACTTACATTAGCTATATTTTCTTTAGGCATATACATCATATTCGTTTTTATTTCTTTTTTATCTTTTTGGTTATTCTAACAAAATAATCTTCCTTTCTACACACTCCTCCAATCCTCTCACTCCTGTTTTGTTTTTTTTTTTTTTTTTTTTTCCTTTTAACCAGCAGAACTTCCTTTAGTATTTCTTGAAAGGCTGATTTCTTGTTGACAATATCTTAATTTCTGTTTATCTGTGAATATTTTGTACTCTTCTTCAGTTTTGAATGCCACCTTTGCTGGATATTGAGTTCTTGCCTGGCAGTTTTTTCTTTTATCATCTTAACTATGTCATACCACTGCCGTCTCACCTCCATGGTTTCAGATGAGAAATCAGTGCTTAAATCTTCTTGAGCTTCCCTTTTATGTAATGGATCTCTTTTCTCTTGCTGCTTTCAATAGTCTCTCTTTGTCTTGAGTGTTTGACAATTTGATAAGTATATGTCTTGGGTGGACCTGTTAGGATTTATATTGTTTGGGGTGTGCTGCACTTTCTGGATATGTACATTCATGTCTCTCAAAAGAGTTGGGAAATTTTCAGTCATAATTTCCTCCAACACTCCTTCTGCCCCCTGCCCCTTCTCCTCTCCTCTGGGGTACTTATAATGTGTATGTTTGTGCATTTCATGTTGTTATTCAATTCCCTGAAGCCCTCCTGAATTTTTCTATCTTTTTACCTGTCTGTTCTACTATGTGTCTGATTTCACATGTACTATCTTCAATGTCATTAATTCTCTCCTCTGCCTGTTCAAATCTGCTGCTATATGCTTCTAGTGTATTTTTTATTTCTTGCATCGTGCCATTTATCACAATCAGATCCATTATCTTTTTATGTATGTTTACGATTTTTTCAGTATGTTCCCCCAGTGTCTTAATATCCTTTATCTCTTCCTTCACTTCATTAAGTTGACTCATGATATTTGTTTGGACATCCTTGATTAGTTGTTCTATGTTCTGCATCTCCTCCTGTCTTTTAGTTTGTTCTTCAGACTGGACCATTTCTTTCTGTTTCTTAGTATAGCTTGTAATTTTTTGTTAGTGTCTAAGCATCTGTTTTCTTTTGATGGGTTTATTCAGATGGTTAGCTTCTCTTTCTACTGTAGACTTTTATTGTGTGTATGTGGCAGTAATGTTTCTTTTTGACACTGACTCCTCTTATTCTATATCTTTTTATTTGTATGTGTTCCCTTGAACAAAATATTAAGACCCTGGAAAAGGAAAGAGAGGAAAAGAAAAAGAATAATACTAATAATTTTAAAAATGATAGAAAAGGAACCATACAAGAGCCAGGAAAATAAATAAGTCATGAGAGAAAAATCATAAAAAATAGGAAGGAATACGAATTTTAGAAAGTTAGTATAAAAAAATGAAACAAGAAAAAATAGAATAAAATAAAAGACTGGAAAGATGAGAAGAGGAGAAGAAGGAGGAGGAGGAGGAGGAGGAGGAAGAGAGGGAGAAGAGGAGGAGGAGATCAAAGAAGACAAAGTAGAATGAAAGAAAAGCAACAGAAGAGGGGAAAATGAAAGGAAGAAAAGTAATAAAAACTAAGGAGAAAAAATAAGGAAAAGAAAAAAAGGAAATAAACGAAGTGAAAACACAACAAACAACAAATAAATAAAACAACCTAGGAAAAATAGGCTTCCCTCTTAGGCCCCTAGAAACCATCTCAGGCTTCCAGTGCTCATCAATCAATCACCTGAAGCCTGCCCTCCATAGGTAATGTATCCAGTTTTAGTTAATAAAGTAAATAATTTTTTTAATGATAAAAAATTAAAAATTAACAGATCAAAAAACCTAAAAAAACAAACAAACAAAAAAAAACCTCAATCTATAAGTTCCCTGTCATAAGGTGCTTGCTGGGTGCCTGACAACCCAGTGGATCACTCTCTGGATCCCCTCTCTTAAGAGGTTCTGGTAATTGAATCAAGGACCTTGTATATGTGAGGTAAGTGTTCCTAAACTGAGCTACACCCACTTCATAGGTTAGACAGGCTTCAGAAAGCCTATCTGGCCTCCCCACATCCTTTTCCTCAGGTGAGCTGGGCTTCTAACAGTTTGCTGTCTATCTCTCCTGGCTTCCTTCTTTCCCAGGCTGGTTATGCACCTGTTTCTGTCTGCCTCCTCACTGACCTGGTTCCTCTGTCTCCCAGGGTGGGTGGGTGTGACAGCCTACCTGATCAGATCCTGTCTCCCCTCTCCCTGGGGCCACTTCCATACTGGCTGAGGTCTTCTTTGAGATTCAAAAGAGGCTCCGCTGGACAAACTCTCTGCCCTCTTGTCAGACCCCTCTTCCTCACAGGGAGGAGAACTTTCTTTCCCACTCAGTTGGCTGCTGTGAGCCAGGGGTTACCAAGGCTATTCAGCTTGAGGTTGGGGTATATGTGCTGTCCCCTCCCACAGGGGTGAGAAACTCATGGTTTTCATTTGGCTTCTTTGTTCTCTGTCTCTCTCCCTTCTGGATGATGTACAACACTCCCCTGGGTAGCTTTTTGCCCTTCCTCCATTGTTTTTGAGAGAGAGTTGAGCTCTGACTACCTACTTTGACACCATCTTACCAGAAGTCCCCTGCTCAATTTTTTCCATTCTTTTCTATCTCTGTTCTATCTTTTCAACATCAACTATTCTTTCTTCTATGTTGCTGATTCTTCTGCAAATTCAAATCTGCTGTTGTATGCTTCTAATGTGTTTTAAATCTCACCCTATTGTGTCTTTCATTCCCATAAGTCTGTTATTTTTCTATTCAAGCTTTCAAATTCTTCTTTGTGCTCACCCAGTGTCTTCTTAATGTCTTTTATCTCATCAGCCGCTTTGTCCTGCAAGTCGTTGATTTGATTTAGGAGATTTGTTTCAATATCATTGATTAGTTGTTTCAAATCCTGTGTCTTATCTGGAGCTTAGATTTCTCCTTTGCGTGAGCCATATCTTCCTTTTTCTTAGTATGACATAATTTTTTGCTGATGTATAGGCAACTGATTATGATGATGAGTTTCACTGATGGTCAGTTTCTCTCTCTTTCCTAGGGATTTAGTGTTGAGTGGCTGTGTGTTACTGCCATTCTTTGATTCTTGGTTCAATATATTCTACGTCTTTAGGATTGCCCCTGTTTAACTGTTCAAATCAGGGCCATAGACCCAGTAATGGGGTGCAGACCAGTTTTCCAGGGCCTTGGGGATGGGGACAGTAAAGGAACAAATACCTCTTTTATTTACTTTTTCTCTCCATGCTTGCACTTTCCTGGCCTGCCAACAGATGACACTCTTCAGCAATCCTCTCTGCTGAAAACCTAGGGTGGAATGTGTTCACTGGAACCCGGCCTGGGTGGGTGGTAGGAAAGAAATGTCCTGTAAAATTCCCCCTCAGGCAGGCAATTCAGAGCCAAGCCTCACAAATCAAACTTGCTCAGAGGCAGCTCTCCTCCCTCAGCTGGCCACACCTCCCTTTTCTCAGGGAGAAAATAAACTTCCTCTCCCCTCTTCATTGTCAGCAAACAGTCCAGGTCAGTAGGGAGGGTGTTTGAGAAGACAGGTTATTATTAGTTCCCTGCTTGCTCCCAGGGAAAACAATGGCATGACTCCACCTGGCCTGGAAAGGTGTGACCCATGACAGGACACAGCAGACCAGATCTGCTGGCCAAAAGCCAGATCAGCCATACACTATGTCCCTCCTTTTCCGCTTTCCTGTGGAAGAGTACACCTGAGAACTTCTCAGTCTCTAGCCACCAACTAGGAGCCAGAGGACCCAAAGCTGTCTGTTCTGAGGATAGAGAGTTGAGCACCAGCAGCTGCAGCTTTACTCATGGATCTTCCCTACTAAGTCTCCTTCCCTGACCCCCCTTCTCAATGCTGCCCAGCTTTCCTCTGGTGTCCTAAGCACTAAAACAGTTTTGCAAACAGTTTCTGCCTGACCTTTAGGTATTTTCTTGGAGAGAAGTGAGCCCTGTGCTTCTCTAATCCTCCATCTTCCCAGAATTCTGTATCAGATATTAAAGTCAATAAATAAATGTGTGTTTTATTAAGTGACTGAGATTTGAAGGATGTGTTTTCATAACTTGCTGAGCTGCCTTTTTATGCTTTTATTTTTGTGAATTTGAAATAAAGTAGTTAATAAAAATTTCTAAGTGAATGATGTTCGTTATGGAAGCTGTTAATTATAGCAGCTAATATAAATAAAATCATTCTTGAAAGAAAGTAATACCTTTCTGGACATATAAAGAGGTCATGATATATTGGAGTGGACTTAATGACATATAAGAAGATTAGCCAGATTTTATGTATCCTGGTCAGAATCAAATAGTTTGGAGCAAGCTAGATAGATAGTTTCTTAGTTTGTAAACGGGCTGCCAATGCAAAATACCAGAAATGTGTTGGCTTCTATAATGGGAATTTATTAAGGTAAAATCTTACAGTTCTAAGGCTGTGTAAATGTCCAAATCAAGGCTTCATCACAAATAGTGTCTCACTGAAGGTCAGCTGCTGGTGATCCTGGACTCCTGCCATATGATAAGACAAAATGGAGATTGGTCTCTACCCTCTCCTCCAGACTCACTTCCTATCTAAACTCAGCTGTGGGCAATCAGACATATGGCTCATCTTTCCAGGGCCTCTCTCTTCAGCTTCAGGCTGCTCTGCTGATTCCAGCCTCAGGCCTCTCTCTCAGCTTTTCAGGGTTTCCCTGTCTTTCTGCAGCTGTAGGCAATCGTGGAGTCCTCTCTCACATGGCAGGGTAAAAATGGCAGCTCTATTTCTCTGTTTGTCTTTACTTTCAGTCCTCCATTTATATAAGACTCCAGTAAAGAATTACTGGATCCCACAACCTAATGAAAGGCCCTTAACTGAGGTGGTTTAATCAAAAGTGATCTAATCAAAATGTCCCTTAACTGAATCTAATCAAAAGGCCCCAACCACAATTGGTTTACAGGCACAGAAGTGGATTTTCTTTAAGAACAGGATTTTCTGGGGTCCACAAAACCAGCACACTACATAAAAACTAAATTTTTAATCAACACACACATACAATCCAAGATAGCTAGGCAGGCAGGCAGGTGGCAGAGAGAGAGAGAGAGAGAGAGAGAGAGAGAGAGAGAGAAATGTTTACAGGACAGATAGATGACTGAAAGATGATTTGATAGAACATCTACTCACCTTTGAAACACCTTAATGAGGAAGATGGAAAATCTATGTAACTACCTGGTAAAGCTTCAGCAAATCAGATTGAATGGAAAGGGGAGGAGACAGAGTAAGACCTCTAATTTTCTTAGGATTTTAAGGACTAAAACTAACCCTGAAAATAGGATAGAGCTTTAATCAGGAGTAATTATTTTAAGATAGTAGTAGTCTATTTTAATTAATGACCAGAGCCATAATAAGAAGGAGATATATTTCTAATAGAATAAAACATTTGTCTAAAGGAAGAGATTAAAGTTTGGAAGGAAGTATTGTCTACAACACTTAGTCTAGATAACAGAGATAGATGTAAATTGTAGTTTTATATCTTATCAAAAACACAAATTTTGATTTTGATTTATTTGTTTTCCTGTATCTAGAAATATATACTAAATCAAAAAGCAAAGTATATACATATAAAACTAATCTTACTTGAAGTTTTAATTTATTTAATGAAATACAGAATAAACAACTTTAGCACCTTTCCAGGCTCTTCCACCTAAAGAACTCAAATTTGTAAGTTTCCTTTGCTGCTTAGTTAATACTCCAAAATTATTGGTTTAAAGCAACACGTGTTTATTCTCTTGTAGTTTTTGTGTGTCAGGAACTTGGGTACAATTTACCTGGGTTCCTTCCTGTCAGGGTCTCTCACAAGGCTTCACTCAGGTTTAAGCTGGGGCAGGGCAAAGAGGCAGGAATGGTTCATCTGAAGGGCCATCTGAAAGATCCACCTTCACTTCCTCAAGGCCTGCTGCACTGGGGGCCTCAGTTCCTTGTTAGTGGTTGCCCAGAGCCTGTACTCAGTTCCTTGCTACATGAGCCTCATCAACTTACTCCATCAAAACAAGCACCTGTCAGAAGCCAGAGAGTTGTGAAGAAGATGGAAATCAGTCTTTTATAATCGAATTTCAGGAAGTGACAGCCCCCACTTTTGCCATAGTCTATTAGTTAGAAACAAACCACTATGTCCAACCCACACGAGGGCAAATTATAATAAAAGTGTGTGCATATTAGAAGGTAGGGATCATTGGCAGCTCTTTTAGCAGGCTGTGTAGCGCAGCCTGCCTTGCTGCAGTTTTTTTTGTTACTTTCCCATCTATTTTTTGCTCAATTATAAGTATAGTGTAATGTTAAGGACCATTTTAGGCCAGAATAAAATCCATAATGTATCTGTTTTAGAGGTCTTATAATTTTCCAATTTCAGTTTCCCCCTGCTCCAAAAAATGGTATTCACATATAGTGAGGGCATTCTTTCTGCAGACTCATCTGGTAGTGATGTTCCTTATAGGTGCTCAGTAAGATTGTTTTGATAGTATTATTGTATTTGCTTGATTCACCAGAAGGTACTCACTATTCTCCTGGTACTCACTATATTTTATTGGTAGCATCTTTTAGTCTTAGCCTGAAAAAATAGTCAGTGATTGTGGTATGTGTGATCTAGAAGATCCTTTCCATTATACAATCAAAAGGCTTTTACTCTGTAGGGACTCCTAAGTGTAACAAATATTACGTTTTAGATTTAATTTTACTATGAAAATTTTCATTCATATACAAAGGTATAGAACATATGAAACCTGCATTATATGCACCTCAATTATCAATACAGCTATCCCTTCCACATCAGGACTTTAACCATCACTGTTTTGATATGTAATGGGTTGGCATAAAAAGGTTTAGCCTACACAGTGTAAAAGTAATAGGAGATGCAGCGACTGCCAATCAAAAGGCAGCTAGGAGTTTCCTGAAACCCTGAAGAAATTGACTGAAGAGAAAGGCTACGAAAATGCCCTATGTTGGAAAAAAAAATGGCTCAGAGGACATACATATATCAGCCAAGATCCTTTTTATGGCTGAATACTATTCCATTGTATGTATATACCACATTAAATTTATCCACTCATCAGTTGATGGACTCTAGGGTTGAGGAACAACGAAACTGCCTTCCACAGCAGCTGCACCATTATACATTGCCACCGGCAATTAATGAGTCTTCCTATTTTTCCCAATCCTCTCCAACACTTGTTTTTTTGTTTGTTTGTTTTGTTTTTTAATAGCAGTCATTCCAATGCATGTGAAATGGTATCTTATTGTGGTTTTGATATTCATTTCCTGGATGACAAATGATGAGCATCTTTTCATGTGCTTTCTGGCCATATGTCTTGTTCCTGATCTTAGTGGGAAAGCTTTCAGTCTTTCACCCTTAAGTATGACATTAGCTGTAGGCTTTTTATATTTGTCCTTTATCATGCTGAGGAAGTTTCTTTCTATTCCTAGTGTTCTGTGTTTATATAAAGAAAGAGTGCCTTTTCTTGTCAATTGAGATGACCATGTGGTTTTTTCCCCTTCATTCTGTTAATGTGGTTTATTACATTAATTGATAATCTTATGTTGAACCAACCTTGCATACTAGGGATAAATTCCACTTGATCATGCTGTATAATTATAATTATTATTATTACTATTATTATTTGTGTAGGTGTTCTCATTTAATAACATCCTAACAGATTTTTATAAAATAATCTCACAAATCTGAAAAAAATATTATAGCCATATTATGTCAAAATATCTGCTCTATACATATATACATATACCTACACTCCCACACATAAGTATATATATAAAACCAAGTGATTGCCCCAGGCTTTATGATACACCTGAGGAAGGCAGCACACAAGGGAAAAGTTAACTCACCTGGAGGAGACAACGCAGTACCACTATCCTGCTCTACAGAAGAATGTGTTTGCCTCTCTGATCTTCCACAGATCTCTCTCAGATCTCCATGATGTCTTTCCCTAAAGAATCCTCTGTATTTAAGCTTAGTTTGAGTTCCTCATTCCATTTCTTTAAACCCCTCCATTGTCTTTCAGCTTCCAGGAAAATTCATCCCACTGTTCCCAGCACCCCTACAGTGCTTTACTTACAAGAGCCATCACACTATGCATATTAGTGTTTTAGAGTTTGCAACATATCCTTATTCTCCTCCCTGCTCATGAATGGGAGTTCCTGAAAGGCACGAATTGAGCCTATCTTTATATATATTTATTTATTTTTTTAAAGATGCTTAGATTACATAAATGTTACACAAAATTACAGGGATTCCCATGTTCCCCACCTCCCACACCTCCCATAACATCCCACATAAACATCTTTCATTAGTGTGGCACATCACCTTCAATGGATATACACATTCCGGGGCCTTTGCCACTAAGCATGGACCATAGTTCACATTGTAGACCACACGCTCTCCCACACAGTTCTGCATGGTATATGCTGATGTAAAATGCCCTATATCTATCATTGTAATGTCACTCAGGATAATTCCCAAGTCTTAAAAAAGTGCCTGTATTACAACTGCTTTTCCCTTCCCTGCCCCAAAAGCATCCAGTGGCCACTGGCTCCACCTCACTGTTGTATTTTCTTCCATTGCTTGAATCACAATATGTCTACAACAGAATACCATTAAGTCCACTCTAGTCCGTAGCTCTTCCCCCAATCCTGAGGAGTTTGAGATGGTGATGTCCACTCCACCTCCAAGTGAGAGGGGGCCCATATCCCGTGGATACGGTGGATGGGATTATCCTGCCTGCAGCTGCAGGCTCTCTCCATTCCCTGGGATGGCTGTTGTCCATCATCGTCTCCTCACCAGGTGACTTGAGTGAGTCCATTGAGCTGTAGAGTAGGAGTTGCAGTTCCACCGAGATTCCAGGCACAGCTGGCACATGGGCAGGCCCGAGGCTCCAGGCTCTGGAAGTATACCTACAAACTCCAGCATCACATATAGGTTTGAATAGAGGGGACTGATGGACCATGTGCAGGGAGGACTTATTTGAGTCCAACTCTGTCACTCTCAGGAGCACAGATTCCAAAGTAGAGCCCACTGATAAGGCATGAATCTCTGGAGCTATCCCCCCTTATATAGGACCTGGGTGTCTCCAGAGGCCTCAGGAGCGCCTCTGTGTGGGGTGATATCCACTTTGGTATTCTATGAGATCCTACTGAGGTGTGCATAAGCATTACCTCTGGGATGACCTCCTGACTCTCTTTGAAGTCTCTTAGCCACATGAACTCATTTGTCTTTACCTTTTCCCCCTTGTATTCAAGGTCTTTTTCCAGTCATATTGCCAGTTGGCACTTGGTATTAATCCCTCATTGCCAGGGAGGCTCATCCCCGGGAGTCATGTCCCATGCTGGGGGGAAGGTAATGCATTTATATGGTGAGTTTGGCTTAGAGAGAGGCCACATTTGAGCAACAAGGAGGCTTCAGGTGACAACCCTTAGGCACTTCATAACAGTAGGTTAAGTTTCAATTGCAAGAGCAAAGACTCATAAAGCTAGTCATCAATAACAAGAACCCACCAGTGGACCCTCCTCCTTTGCCAGACACAGCCCCTGCACTCAGGGGACTGTTGCTGCTCCCTTGGAGAATGTGGCAGAGCTCTCCAGGCTGGGAATTCAGTATCCCCTCATTTATTGAGTGATTGTCTACCCACCATGACCATGCCCCATCCCTCGATCATTTGAACAATTTTATATATTTTTCATGTATATTTAGGTGAACTTACTCCCATGAATCCTCCATCCCAGATATCCCCCGCCAATGATCCTCTCCTGCCCCCTCTGTAACCTTTCTGTGATCCAAACCTGTCTTGAAGATGAAGCCCATAAAATAGCCAAATACAATTAATAGGAAAATGAAATAATAAAGGTAAGTATCTTCATTGTGGTGATGGTTTCATAGATATATAAATATGGCAAAACCTATCAAATTGTATAATTTAAATACGTGCAGTATTGTATGTCAATTATACCTTAATTGAGCTGTTAAAAAGTCTTCTGGCTTACGTGGAGTTGGAGTGGACATCACCATCCCAGTCGCCTCTGGATTGGGGGAAGAACTATGGACTAGAGTGGACTTGATGGTATTCTCTTGCTCACATATGGTGATTCTTGCAATGCAAGAAATTATAACAATGAGGTGGAGCCAGTGGCCACTTGACAGTTTTT
>JAKSZT010028738.1:3249413-3384135 GCA_026826555.1 Tolypeutes matacus | reverse complement strand
TTTTTTTTTTTTTTTTTTTTTTACATTTTTCCTTTTATCACTGCATTATCGGGTGTCCAGTCTGTACTGTGGCACCTGCCCCCTCTCACTCCCCAGTGTCTCCCGAATTTTCATTTAATTTTCAAAGAAGTTTTAGGTCACAGCAAAGTCACACACAGAATACTAGAGAATCCCATATACCCAACCTCCTTCCCCTTTCATCATCCCATATTAAAACCATTTTTATGTGACTGGTAGCATTTTTATAACTGTTATACAGATAGTGAAGCCTAGCTACTAAACATTGTCAATGGTTTACAGTATAGTTTACAATTTAGACAGTACAGTTTAATAATTTTTGATGATATTTACCATGTCCTGTGTTCATTCCTGTAAGGTAATGAAAAACATTTCCCATGACCACTAAATACCCCCTGTTTGATCTTTTCTGTTCTCCCCATCCCCCTGGGGCTCATGACACTCCCCTGTCTTGACTCATTGGATGACAAGATTCATAGTTACATGCAACAAGAGGTCTTAACATGCTGATTATCCTCTCCTATTAGGATCCATCTTTGTGCCTAAGAGACACCCACCTGTCTGTTTCTGGGTGAATCAGTCCTCCAAAAGATGGGGGTCCATCTTCTTCCCACTCACCGTGTGGGTCTCCACTCCCCGACACACCTTATGACAGGATGAACACTCACACATTCCCCGGAAGCCTACTCCAGATGCACCTCTTCCTGAATGCCCCCCCCCCAAAACCTACACCCTAAACCAGTGACACTACCTTGTCATACTACCATAAGAGCATTCCCACTCCTGCACTTTCAACATCATACCCACAAATCCCATGTTCACCAAGTCCCCCTCCCAACTCTCCCCCCAGTATCCTTGGTATTCTAACCCGCCCTTCCTAATCTACCCATCTGTCAACCCTGCACCACCAAACCCAGTAATGTCTCTACCCACCTGTCCTATCCTTCAATTTGCAACTATAACTCTATGAATTTACCATAGATTATGTCCATATGCATGATGGCCTTCAACCTTCTCTTCTCTTTCTCTCCCTTGTTATCCTATCTTTCAGACAATGATTTTCAGAGACTGCTCACTTTCCTCAATTCAAATCAGTAAGGTCATATACTGTTTATTCTTCAATGCCTGGTTTGCTTCACTCAACATAAGGTCTTCAGGATTCATCCATGTTTGTCTGTGTGTTAGCACTTTATTCCTTCTTACAGCTGAGTAATATTCCATTGTATGTATGTACCACATTTTGTTTATCCATTCATCTGTTGATGGGCACCGGGGCTGATTCCAACTTTTGGCAATTGTGAACAATACTGCTATGAACATTGGTGTGCATATATCTGTTCGTGTCTTTGCTTTCAATTCTTCTGGGTATATACCCAGTAGTGGAATCGCTGGATCATACAGAAGATCTATTGTTAGATTTCTGAGGAACCACCAAATTGTCCTCCACAGTGGCTGGACCATTCCACAATCCCACCAGCAGTGGATTAGGGTTCCTTTTCCTCCAAATCCTCTCCAACACTTATGGTCTGCTGTTTTTTTAATAGCTGCCATTCTGATAGGTGTAAGATGGTATCTCACTGTAGTTTTGATTCGCATTTCCCTAATAGCTAGCGATGTCGAGCATTTTTTCATGTGCTTTTTAGCCATTTATATTTCTTCCTTGGAGAAGTATCTTTTCAGGTTACTTGCCCATTTTTTAAATGGGTTGTTTGTCTTTTTATTTCCGAGGTGTAGGATTTCTTTATATATGCAGGGTATTAGGCTCCTATCAGATATATGGCTGCCAAATATTTTCTCCCATTGGGTAGGCTGCCTTTTTATTTTCTTAATAACGTCCTTTGAGGTACAAAAGCTTTTAATTTTGAGGAGATCCCATTTATCTATTTTTTCTCTTGTGCTCGTGTTTTGGGTGTGAAGTTCATGAAAACATTTCCTTTTATAAGGTCCTGTAGATGCTTCCCTATGTTATCTTCCAAGGTCTTTATGCTTTTGGCTCTTATATTTAGATCTTTGATCCATCTTGAGTTGATTTTCGTATAAGGTGTGAGATGGTGTTCCTCTCTTATTCTTTTGGATATGGATATCCAGTTCTCCAAGCACCACTTGTTGAAGAGGCCCTTCTCTCCCAATTGAGTGGGCTTGGTGGCCTTGTCAAATATCAGGTGATTGTATATGCGAGGATCTATATCAGAACTCTCAATCCTGTTCCATTGGTCAGTAGGTTTATCCTTGTGCCAATACCATGCAATTTTGAGCACTGTAGCTTTGTACTATGTTTTTTTTTTCCTTTTTTTTTTTTAAACATTTATTTATTTACTTTATCCATTTTAAACCCCCTCTTCCCCATTTGCTGTTTCGTGTCCATTCGCTGGGCAATTCTCTGTTTCTTGCCATCTCTTCTCATCCTCCTCTTCCAGCCTTCACCAGGATTCGATCCCAGAGACCTCCGATGTAGGAGAGAAGTGTTCTGCCACCTGTGCCACCTCAGTTCCTGGCCCTCAGAGCATCTCGTCTTGTCTCTCCCCTGTGTCTCCCTCCTGCCACATCATCATCTTGCTACATGGCTCCCGGGGCCTGGCTGCTCACTGGATCATTTATATTTATATATTTATATATTTAATTTTACCAGGAGGTCCCAGGGATCGAACCCAGGTCCCTCCATATGGCAGATGGACGCCCAACCATCTGAGCCACATCCGCCCCTGTACTATGTTTTAAAGTCAGGTAATGTGATGCCTCCAACTTCATTTTTCTTTTTCAATATGTCTTTGGCAATTCAGGGCCTCTTACCTTTCCAAATGTATTTTGCAGTTAGTTTTTCCAGTTCCTTAAAAAATACAGTGTTGATTTTTATTGGGATTGCATTAAATCTGTAGATTAGTTTGGGTAGGATAGACATCTTGACGATGTTTAGTCTTCCTATCCATGAACAGGGAATATTCTTCTATTTATTTAAGTCTTCTTTGATTTCCTTTAACAGTGTTCTGTAGTTTTCTGTATATAAGTCCTTTACATCTTTAGTTAAATTTATTCCTATGTATTTGATTCTTTTAGTTACTATTGTAAATGGTAGCTTTTTCTTGATTTCCTCCTCAGATTGCTCATCATTGGTGTACAGAAATGCTACTGATTTTTGAGCACTGATCTTATAGCCTGCAACATTACTGAACTCCTTTATAAGTTCTAGAAGCCTTGTTGTAGATTTCTCAGGGCTTTTTATGTATAGGATCATGTCATCTGCAAATAATGAAATTTTTACTTCTTCCTTTCCAATTTGGATGACTTTTATATCTATTTCTTGCCTCAGTGCTTGAACAAGTACTTCTAAGACAATGTTAAATAGGAGTGGTGATAGTGGGCATCCTTGTCTTGTTCCCGTTCTCAGAGCAAAGGCTTTTAGGATTTCACCACTGAAGATGATGTTAGCTTTGGGTTTTTCATATGTACCCTTTATCATATTCAGAAAGTTTCCATCTATTCCTATCTTTTGCAATGTTTTTATCAGAAAAGGGTGCTGTATTTTGTCAAATGCTATTTCTGCATCTATAGAGATGATCATGTGATTTTTTTCTTTCATTCTGTTTATGTGTGTATTACATTGATTGATTTTCTTATATTGAACCATCCTTGCATACCTGGGAAGAAACCCACTTGGTCATGGTATATAATCCTTTTGATATGTTGTTGAATGCGATTAGCAAGTATTTTGTTGAGGATTTTAGCACCTAGGTTCATTAAAGAAATTGGTGTGTAATTTTCCTTTCTTGTGGTATCTTCGTTTGGTTTTGGTATTAGGGTAATGTTGGCATCGTAGAATGAGTTAGGCAATATTCCTTCTACTTCTATTTTTTGGAAGAGCTTAAGCAGAATTGCTGTTAGCTCTTTTCAGAATGTTTGGTAGAATTCAGCTGTGAAGCCATCTGGTCCTGGGCTCTTCTTAGTCGGGAGGTTTTTGATGACTGAATCTATCTCTTTACTTGAAATTGGACTGTTGAGTTCATCTATTTCTTCTTTCATCAATGTAGGCTATTTGTGAGTTTCTAGAAATTTGTCCATTTACTCTAAATTATCATTCTTGTTGGCATATAATTTTTCAAAGTATCCTCTTATGATACTCTTTATTTCCATGGGGTCAGTAGTGATATCCCCTTGCTCATTCCTTATTTTGTGTATTTGCATCTGTTCTCTCTTTTTCTTTGTTAGTCTGGCTAAGGGTTTGTCAATTTTATTGATATTCTCGAAGAGCCAGCTTTTGGTTTTGTTTATTTTTTCTAGTGCTTTCTTATTCTCTATTCCATTTAGTTCTGCTCTAATCTTTGTTATTTCCTTCTTTCCACTTCCTTTAGGTTTAGTTTGTTGTTGTTTTTCCAATTCCTCCAAGAGTGCAGTTAGGTCTTCAATTTTAGCTCTTTCTTCTTTTTTAATATATGCATGTATGGCTATGAACTTCCCTCTCAGGACAGCTTTCGCTGTGTCCCATAGGTTTTGATAGGTTGTGTTGTCATTTTCATTAGTTTCAAGGTAGTTATTGATTTCTTTTGAGATTTCCTCCTTGACCCACTGTTTGTCTAAGAGTGTGTTGTTTAACTTCCATATCTTTGTGCCTAATCTGATTCTTTGGCCCTTATTGATTTCCAATTTCATTCCATTGTGGTCAGAGAAATTACTTTGTATAATTTCAATCTTTCTGAATTCATTGAGAGTTGTTCTGTGGCCTAGCATGTGGTCTATCATGGAGTATGATCCATGTGCACTCAAGAAGAATGTAAATCCTGCTGTATTTGGGTGTAGTGTTCTGTATATGTCTATTAAGCCCAGGTCCTCTAATGTATTGTTCAGAGTCTTTGTTTCTTTATTGATTCTCTGTCTAGATGTTCTATCTAATGATTATAATGGTGTATTAAAGTTCCCCACTATAATTGTAGAGGCATTTATTTCTCCACTTAGTTTTTCCAGAGTTTGCCTCATATATTTTGAGGCACCCCGATTAGGTGCATAAATGTTTATGATTGTTCTCTCTTCTTGAGAGATTACCCCTTTTACTGATATATAGTGTCCATCTTTGTCTCTTACAATAGTTTTGCATTTAAAGTCTATTTTGTCTGATATTAGAATAGCTACTCCTGCCCTTTTTTTGGTTATTGTTAGCTTGTAAAATTGTTTTCCATCCATTTACTTTCAGCGTCCTTGAATCCCTGGGTGGAAGGTGGGTTTCTTGTAGACAGCATATAGATGGATCATCTTTCCTTATCCATTCTGCTAATCAGTGTCGCTTGACTGGTGAGTTTAATCCATTAACATTCAGTGTTATTTCTCGCAACGAATTTCTTACTTCAGCCATATTTTCTTTGGGTTAATGTATGTCATATGTTGTTTTGTTTCTGTTTATGTCTTTTTAGTTTTTTTTAAACTCTCCTCCTACTCTCTCTCCCTTGTTTTTTCCTTTCAACCTGTAGAACTTCCTTTAGTATTTCTTGAAGTGCAGGTTTCTTATTGGCATACTCTCTTAATTTTTGTTTATCTGTGAATATTTTGAACTCTCCATCATTTTTGAATGCCAGTTTTGCTGGATAGAGAATTCATGGCTGAAAGTTTTTTTCTTTTAGTACTTTGACTATGTCATACCACTGTCTTCTTGCCTCCATGGTTTCAGCTGAGAAATCAGCACTTAATCTTATTGTGCTTCCCTTGTATGTGATGGTTCTCTTTTCTCTTCCTGCCTAGAGTATTTTCTCTTTGTCTTGAGCATTGGACATTTTGAGAAGTATATGTCTTAGAGTTGGCCTGTTGGGATTTATACTGTTTGGGGTGCGCTGTGCTTCCTGGATCTGCACATCCATCTCTCTCAATAGGGTTGGAAAGTTTTCAGCTATTATTTCCTTCAAAATTGTTCAAATGATCAAGATGTGGGGCATGGTTACAGTGGGTAGACAATCACTCAATAAATGAGGGAATACTGAATTCCCAGCTGGGAGAGCTCTGCCACCTTCTCCATGGGAGCGGCAACAGTCCCCTGAGAGGCTCCTTGTTGCTCAAATGTGGCCTCTCTCTAAGCTAAACTCACCATATGAATACATTACCTTCCCCCTAGCGTGGGACATGAGCCTCCCTGGCAATGAGGGATTAATACCAAGTGCCAACTGGCAATACGACTGGGAAAAGACCTTGAATACGAGGGGGGAAAGGTAAAGACAAATGAGTTCATGTGGCTAAGAGACTTCAAAAAGAGTTGGGAGGTCAACCCAGAGGTAATGCTTACGCACACCTCAGTAGGATCTCATAGAACACCAAAGTGGATATCACCCCATACAGAGTAGCTCCTGAGGCCTCTGGAGACACCCAGGTCCTATATAAGGAAGATAGCTCCAGAGATTCATGCCTTATCAGTGGGCTCTACTTTGGAATCTGTGCTCCTAAGAGTGACAGAGTTGGACTCAAATAAGTCCTCCCTGCACATGGTCCATCAGTCCCCTCTATTCAAACCTATATGTGATGCTGGAGTTTGTGGGTGTACTTCCAGAGCCTGGAGCCTCGGGCCTGCCCATGTGCGGTTGTGCCTGGAATCTCGGTGGAACTGCAACTGCTACTCTACAGCTGAGTGGACTCACCTGTCACCTGGTGAGGAGACGATGATGGACAACGGCCATCCCAGGGAATGGAGAGAGCCTGCAGCTGCAAGCAAGATAATCCCATCCACTGTATCCATTAGATATGGGCCCCCTTTCACTTAGAGGTGGAGTGGACATCACCATCTCAAACTTCTCAGGATTGGGGGAAGAGCTATGGACTAGAGTGGACTTAATGGTATTCTGTTGTAGACATACTGTGATTCAAGCAATGGAAGAAATTATTATAACAGTGAGGTGGAGCCAGTGGCCACTAGATGCTTTCCAGGCAAGGAAGGGAAAAGCAGTTGTAATACAGGGGCTTTTTCAGGACTTGGGAATTATCCTGAGTGACATTACAATGACAGATATAGGCCATTTTACATCAGCATATACCATGCAAAACTGTGCGGGAGAGAGTGTGGTCTACAATGCTAACTATAGTCCATGTTTAGTGGCAAAGGCCCTGGAATGTGTATATCCATTGCAGTTGATGTGCCACACTAATGAAAGATGTTTATGTGGGATGTGATGGGAGGTGTGGGAGGTGGGGAACATGGGAATCCCTGTAAATTTTGTGTAACATTTATGTAATCTAAGCATCTTTTTAAATATATATGGATATATATATAAAATTTTTAAAAAATCAGGAAAAAGCCTGGCGGGACCAGACAGGAGGCCGGCAGAGCCAAGGCCACGGATGGCGGCCAGGGGACCGGTGCTCTCAGGTCTGTAGGGCCGCACAAAGCCGGAAGAGCCTTAGCAGAAGCTTGAGGCGCGTCCCCTCCCGCGAGTCGGCGGAGTGCGCGCCCGCTCCAGCTCCGGGGCAGCAGTTCGCTTTCCAGCTTACGGTAGTTGCCTGGAACACCTCAGCCCTGCGGCGGAGACGGTGTGCTGTCCGGCTCCCATAAGGTTATTTTGAATGGGGAGCGGATGACTTCAGCGCCGAAAGTCAACTACGTAGCGACTGAGCGTAAGGGCGTTCGCAGGGGAGCGCGATCCGCCCTGCGCGGAGCAAAAAGCGCCCAACCGCCGCCGCCTCGGCGGCAGCAGCAGCAGCAACAGCAGCAGCAGCCGTCCGAGCTGCAGCTCCCGCAGCGCTAACAAGGGCGCCCGCCGCAGCCCTCGACAGCCCGCCTGCCTATTCCCGCAGGCGCCCGGCTGGCTCTCTCTCCCCCGCCTTCCCTCACTCCTTCCCCTCGCTCTGCCCGGCACACCCAGGGGGCTGGGAACGCGTCCCCTCCGCGAGCTTTCGGTGACCCCCGAACAGTCCACCGCGCCGGCTGCTGAGAGGGGGCGGTGGGCTGGGAAGACGCGGGGTAGACGAGGAGGAAAAGGATGCGAAGTTCTCCCGCGAGTAAAGCTGTCTGCCTCAAGAACGGAGGGCTCTGGGAACGAGGAGAATCAAGAGCTGCCTTGCATTGTGACATGCCTGATCTGTCGCTCCAGTCCCTGCAGCCTGCACAAGTGAAGTCACCTTCAGAGCAAGCAAAGGAGTAGAGTGGGCGTGTCCTGTTTATTCCTCACGTTCAAGTGTGTGTGCAGGGATAGCTGGTGAAGCAGAAAGGGCATTACTTCAAAAACACAAACCCGGGAGTTCGTGCTATTCTGGTGCATCCTTCTAGAGATGGACACTCACTGCGCTGTCACGAGGTTGCCCTGCAAAACTTCGGGGCCCATGTCTGAATGGATTGCTTTAGCCTTCTTATTTCTCACTCCGCCTAGTTCCCTGCATCCTAAGATTGGAAGCCAGAGTAGGCCCTGGAAAGAAATTACATGGTGTGGGTGGCATGTCTGTGGATGAGAAGCCTGATTTCCCCATGTATGTGCCTGAGTCCACAGTCCGTGGCACCAACATGCTCCTGGCCCTCAAAGACCAACGCCAAAAGGAGAGGAAGGAGTTCCACCGGGCTGTGCTGGCCGCATGCAGTGAACACTTTTGGCAGGAGCTGGTCGGACAGACGAAAAATGACGGTGGTCAACTTGCCTGAGGAGGTCACCGCCAGGAGCTTTGGGCCGCTGTTAGAGTTTGCCTACACTGCCAAGCTGTTACTCTGCAGAAAAAAACATCCAAAAACATCCGCGAGGTCAGCCGCTGTGCGGAGTTCCTGCGCATGCGCAACCTGGAGGACTCCTTCTTCAGCTTTCTGCAGACCCAGCTCCTGAATAGTGAGGATGACCTGTTTGTGTGCTGGAAGGGTTCTGTGAGCCAGCGCCCGTGAGGACCGCGGGAAAGAGGAGGAGGACAGGATGGATTCAGAAACAGGGACCACATGCTTCCAGACCCCATCAGATTTGAGGCCGTGGCCATCCCAGTAGCAGAGAAGGAAGAAGTCGCTGCCCTTGTCCGATGTGCCGACAGACCCCAAGGAGAGCTCAGAAAAGGATGTGTTAATGCAGTACCCCAGATGTAAGCAGTACCAACTTGCAAGTACCAAGAATGCTATAACGCATCATCACATAGTAACTCAGGTTTCGCAAGCACATTCAGTGAGGCAATAGGCTCAATCCAGGGCATGCCCTGGGACAGAATAAAAGTAAGCTGCCCAGTGAAGATAATGAGGAAGAGAGCATCATGCTCTGCCTGTCCGGAGATGAGCCTGAAGTCAGGGGCAGGAGAGGTGATGTTGAAATGGGCTGGAAAGATCCCACCTCCACCTACCACCACCCCTGCCTGGGATGCCTGCCTAGAAAGGTCCAGAACCATGTCCTCTCCCTTCTGCTTAAAGTCTCTATCAAACTCATTCTATGAAACCAACATCACCCTAATACCAAAACCAGGTAAAGATATCATGAAAAAAGAAAATTACAAACCAATATATCTAATGAATATAGATGTAAAAATCATCCACAAAATACTTGCAATCAGAATCCAAAAGGACATTAAAATAATTATACATCATGATCAAGTGGGTTTTATCCCAGGTATACATGGGTGGTTCAATACAAGAAAATCAATTAGTGTAATAAACCACATTGATGATTTTAAGAAGAAAAATCATGTGATCCTTTCAATTAATGCAGAAAAGGCATTTGACAAAATTCAGCACCCTTTCTTGATTAAAGCACTCCAAAAGATAGGAGTAGGAGGAAGCTTTCTCAATATGGTAAAGTACATATATAAAAAACCTAGAGATAGCATTGTACTCAAGGGTGAAAGACTGAAAGCTCTCCTGCTGATATCAGGGACAAGACAAGGATGCCCACTGTCACCATTATTATTCAATATTATGCTAGAAGTTCTAGCTAGAGCAATTAGGCTAGTTAAAGAAATAAAGGGCACCCAAATTGGAAAGGAAGAAGTAAAACTTTCATTATTCACTGATGATATGATCCTATATTTAGAAAATCCTGAAACATCCACAACAAAGCTACTAGAACTAATAGACAAGTTCAGCAAAGTGGCGGATACAAGATTAATACACCAAAATCAATAGCATTTCTATACACTACTGATGTGCAATCTGAGGAGGAAATCAGAAGAAAAAAAAAAACTCCATTTATAATAGCAACTAAAACAATAAAATATTTAGGAATAAATTTAACCAAGGACATAAAGGACATGTATTCAGAAAACTACAAAACATTGCTAAAAGAAACTGAAGAAGGCTTAAATAAATGGAAGGACATTCCATGTACATGGGTTGGAAGACTAAATATCATTAAGATGTCAATCCTACCCAAACTGATTTATAGATTCAATGCAATCCCAATAAAAATCCCAACAGTCATTTTTGCTAGAAATAGGAAAGGCAATAATCAAATTTCTTTGGAAGGGCAAGTGGCCCTGAATAGCCAAAAATGTCTTCAAAAAGAAGAATAAAGTTGGAGGACACTTGCTTCATTATTTTAAAGCATATTACTTAGCTACAGTGATTAAAAAAAAAAAAAAAGAAAAGAAAAAGAAACACAAAAAACATGGTACTGGCATAAAGACAGACACATTGACCAATGGAACCAAATCAAGAACTCAGAAATGGATCCTCACATCTAGTCAAGTGATTTTTGACAAGGATGTTAAGACCACCCAGCTATGCCAGAGCAGTCTGTTCAATAAATGGTGCTGGGAGAATTGGATAGCCATATCTAAAAGAAAGAAAGAGGACCCCTATCTCACACCTTATACAAAAATTAACTCAAAATGGATCAAGGAACTAAATATAAAAGCGACAGTCATAAATCTCCTAGAAGAAAATGTAGGAAAACATCTTCAAGACCTCGCAGTAGGCGGTAGTTTCTTAAACCTTACATCCAAAGCACGAGCGACAAAAGGGAAAATAGATAAATGGGACCTCCTCAGAATCAAACACTTTTGCACCTCAAAGGACTTTGTCAAAAGGGTGAAAAGGCAGCTGACTCAATGGGAGAAAATATTTGGCAATCACATGCCCGAAAAGGGTTTAATATCCATAATATATAATGAGATCATACAACTCAACAACAAAAAGACAAACTACCTGATTTAAAAATGGGCAAAAGACTTCAGAAGACAATTGTCCAAAGAAGAAATACAAATGGCAAAGAAAAACTCATGAAAGGGAAGCAGATGTGGCTCAAGCAATTGAGCTCCCACCTCCCACATGGGACGTCCCATGTTCAGTTCTTGGTGCCTCCTAAAGAAGACAAGCAAGACAGCTAGCCAAAGCAACAGGCTGGTGTAGCAAGCTGATGCAACATGATGACACAACAAGAGACACAAGGAGGAAAACATAATGAAAGACACAAAAAAGCAGGGAGCAGAGGTGGCTCAAGTGATTAGGCACCTCCCTCCCTCATGGGAGGTCCTGGGTTCAGTTCTCAGTGCCTCCTAAAAGGAAGATAAGCACACACTGAACAGATACAGCAAGTACAAACAACAAGGGGTTGGGGAGAAATAAATAAATCTTTACAAAAAATGAAAAAATGTTCAACATCACTAGGGATTAGGGAAATGCAAATCAAAACTACAATGAGCTATCACTTCACACCTATTAGACTGGCCACTTTTAAAAAGTCAGAAAACGATAACTGTTGGAGAGGATGTGGAGAGATAGGGATGCTTATTTACTGTTGTTGGGAATGTAGAATGGTATAGCCACTGTGGAGGACTGTTCGGCAGTTCCTAAGAAAGTAGAATATAGATTTACCACATGACCCTGCAATACCACTACTGGATATATACCCAGAAGAACTGAGAGCAGTGACATGAACAGATATCTGCACACTGATGTTCATAGCAGCATTATTCACGATTGCCAAAAGTTGGAAACAACCCAAGTGCCCATCAACCAATGATAGATAAACAAATTGTGGTCTATTCACATGGTGAAATATTATGCAGATGTAAGAAGAAATGAAGTCCTAAAGCATATGACAACATGGATGAAACTGAAGGACATTATGTTGAGTGAAGCAAGCCAGACACAAAAGGACAAATACTGTATGATTGAGCTACTATGAACTAAATATGTTGTGTAACATATTGTATGATTCCATTTATATAAGATGTAAATATAAATCAATTTATTAAGATGAAATTAGATTAGTAGTTATATAGAGCTGGGGAAGGCATGCTAAGGGGTGTGGAGTTTTTCTTTTTGGAATAATGAAATGGTTCTAAATTTTTTTGTGGTGATGAATGCACAACATTGTGATTACACTACAAGCCATTGACATACACTAAATAGATCAGCTGGCATGTGAATATTTCTCAATAAAACTGTGTTACAATCTGTATTAGTCAGCCAGAGGGGTGCTAATGCAAAATACCAGAAATCGGTTGGTTTTTATAAAGGGTATGTATTTGGGGTAGAAGCTTACAGTTACCAGGACATAAAGTATAAATTTCTTCCCTCACAATAGTCTGTTGCTACGTGTTGGAGCAAGACAGCTGCCAACGTTTGCCAGGGTTCAGGCTTCTTAGGTTCCTCTCTTCCTGGGGCTGCGTTTCTCTCTGGGCTCAGCTCCTCTGTTTCCTCCACAAGGTCAGCTGTAGACTATGAGGCTCTCTAGGCTTTGCCTCTCTCCACAAGGCCAGCTGTAGACTCAGGCGAACGGCTCATGTCTGTTCCTGAGGCCTTCTCTCCTTCCTCACGACCAAGCTCTCTTACTTCCCAGTGCTCCAGCTCAAGACTCCAACATCAGAACTCCAGCTCAAAAACTACTCCAACTTTGCCATGTCTTTTATCTTTGATTCCCCACCCACCAAGGGGTGGGGCTCAACACCCTACTGACGTGGCCCAATCAAAGCCCCAATTATAACTTAATCATGACCAGATGAACAGATCAGTTTACAAGCATAATCCAATTTCTATTTTTGGAATCCATAACTTCATCAAACTGCCAAACTGCTACACAGCCCAACTCCTGAAGGGCACGAGTTGGTGTGGCCATAAGACCAAAGAAAACACCTGGCATTTAATCAATCATAAGCTTTATTGGGACTTATGGGTAGGAGAGAATCTTTGACAGCAGCCTGTCGAAGGATGAAGATAGCACTCTGCAAAGAGACAGGAAAAATGAGGGGTGATATAAGGGGTCTCAGAACAAGAGCATTCCACAGGGTATGAGAACAGAGCTCCTGCTAGGGCCCCATGATGGTGCACATGGGGTTTGGTGATGTTTTCACTATGCCCATAGGAAGGATGTTTATCAAGGACACTTACTGCTTTGGGAAGATTATAGTTTATGATAGCATCTATGCATTCTCTCCCTGCTGGGGAGGGTTGTTAACCTTTAATTTATGCCTAGGCCATGTAGGCAGCTGCATCCTGAGGATTTAGTGGGGGCCTGGGCCCTGGGCCCTGGACCCCCACAATCCACCCCCATGCAATAGCCTACATTGGCCATGGGACAAGCATTGCATCCACATTTCATAGCAACAGTATAAAAGACAACAGAATAATAGGAGTATCATATACACAGCATTGAACATTTATGAGGGCACAGGTCCCACTTTGTGACATAGTAAGAATATTTAAAGCCATCCTATTTTGTAAAACTACCATTTGTAATTGGGTAGTTTCTTCATTTACTCAGGAAATTGCTACTTTGGATTCATTAGGGGCTTACGCAGTGTGATTATCTAAAGCTCTTAAGTGTTTTTCAGTGACAATTGTAGAACCACCTGGCGTGCACACACACACACACACACACACAAAGTCAATGGGTAGAACCACCAGGGGGTGCGCTTTACTCTATCTAGCCTTGATAGTAAGATTACACAACTCAGGGGGTAACCACCCCACATCTGGATTCCCCCTTGTCATTCCATTCAGGCAGGGATGATGCAATCTAGATGACAGACTCAGCCATTAACCATCCTAAACCATTACATATGCATATCCTAATAAAGGCTGGGGCTTATTCACCTATCCTCTTACAAGGGAAAAAATATAATTATGAGTCTTATTGAAATATGGCAGCTGAGTCTCAGTCTTAAATGAGTAGATCTTGTTCCAAACTTATTGATGGGTCATCTTCTGCCATGCCAGCAAGGTGTTCCACATTGTCCAATTTGCAGGAACAATAAGGGGCAGATGGTGCTGGTCTAACAGTATACAAGCAGCATTTCCATTAGTAGATAACAAAGTAGTCTGGGATTTCAAACTGGACCTGGTGACCAGGGTCTTTGGCTGGCTTTATTCTGACCAGTTGACTTCCCTGTTTCCTATACTAACCTGCCTCAATTTCCCCCTTAGGGAGTTTGCACCATTATTCTTAAGAAGGGGCTGAAAGATGATGGTCATTCTTCTGTAGCTGCTTCCTGCTGGTTAGGGGCAGTAGAACCTGCCTGACAAGGTGTGAAACTCTCTGGCTTTTCTTTTGAAGTTGAGGGAAGGTGGTCCAGCACCATGGTTGGAATTGGATGAAATCCTGTCATGACTAATACCTTGTTCTGGAAGGTATTGATTCTGGAAGAAATAAACTTCGTCACTAAAAGAATAAAGAAAATGGTGATAAGTGGCCCCAAAAAGGGGGCCAGCCATGACACACTGGACCATGGGAATGAGAAAGGCCAGGTGCCTCCAGAGACTACATCCTCCCAAACTGATGCGCTTGATCTTGTAAGTTTCAAATGCTGTCTAGGAAACTGCCATCCTCAGTTCCCACAGCAGTGGTTATGCCTAGGACAGCTAGGGGAGGTATGAGGAGAGGCATTGCCCTAGACATAAACTCATAAAGACAATATAGGCAAAAACAAGATACGCATATGGTGAGCAAAATAAAGACAATACTTAAGAGAGCCATTCTTTTATATTATAGGCACATTAATTAATTACTTAGAAAATGAATTAAATTTATCAAGACTTTTGACATGTTCAATATCCCTCTGCATATGATCTAGAATAGAAGAGATATTATCATATTCATCAGGTATATAAGTACAGCACTTAATACTGACCAATGTACAAGTTACTCTTTGAGCTACAGTTAATAGATTTAAGTTCCAGGTTTGCAATACTATACACGTTGTCTATCCATGGGAGCAGGCTATAATGCCAATTATGTCTGTTTAGGCTCTACTCACACACTTTGGTAATTATTGCTCCATTTAGTATATCCTTCATACAACCATCATGCTGTAGCACCATTGGCCCTAGAGAGAGGCTCCAGTGTATCACCAGCCTGGTGCATAGCACCCTTCAGCACTATGAAACAGAGCCAGTCTGGAGGCAATGTAAATCTGGCCATACCAAGCCATCACCAGTTGCTGCAGGAGTCTGAAGCTGCAACATACTTTCCCTCTACTTCAGGGGCATGTCCAGAGATATAATAGACCCTTTTATTATTTTAAGGGTCTTAGTGACCATCCTAGCCAATAACTCAAATACAGAGGACCATGCAAGGATCCTGGGGGGCCTGGCTTCAATGCACAAGAGAGTTTAACAATATTGAAGTCCATCTTTTAAAATTTCCATACACTTTCTAAATACCTCCAATGCAGCTTATAATATATCAAATGAACTTAACTATTTGGGACTTTACTTTTTACTTTTAAGGGGGTCGGATGTGGCTCAACTGGTTGGGCGTCCATCGCCCATATGGAGGGACCCAGGTTCGATCCCCGGGACCTCCCGGTAAAAAACAAACAAAAAAAACCCAAAACTTTTTACTTTTATACCTTTACCATGATTACATTAATTAACAGGCATTTTATCTTAGCAGTACAGGAAAAACTACATTCTCCATTATTTTATGAAAATCTAAGATTCCCAATGGAATCAAAATTATCTTCCCATACCATCACTTTAATATGTAGATTGAGGCGGCCTCTGACAGGTTTGCCCATTATGAAGTTACTGTTTATCAACATCAATTCAATTTTCTATTTAATAATGGCTTCCTGGAATTAGCCACTTAAATATTTCAGTTTAGAAAATGCTTTTACAAATTTCCCATAACTATCCATAACCATATGGACTATAGTTACTTCATCTAAAGGCAAATTTCACCTTTACAAAGCATATTCCCTTTCCTAATGCTACGTTCTACAGTACCTTCTACAATTTTCTATATTCACTCAAGTCTTGTCTTACATATTTCTACCCTGATTTTATGAAAAACGGCCATCTTATCTTAGGATAAAGCACATTCCCTTAAACAAACTTATCAAATTTTAGTCAGCATTTACTATGAATTCACTTCCACAAATCATTTACTTCTTTCTATATCCATTTTGAAGTCTCATATCTCACATTCTGTTCCATGAAGGAAAAAAAAAAACATTTCAATTTAGGCAAAAACAATTTTTTAAAAAGAGGTTTGCAATAATTCCATTAGCCAAAAACTTACAATTTTCATCATCTTAAAGATTTAACACATATAATACTAATTTATTTTATTAGTATCCTATAAACCTAGGGAGATAACACCCAAGCTAAATAAAATTGAAACCATAATAGTTTATGCAAGAGATGTTCTCTTTTCTTCCTCCATAGGGGGCTAAAACCTCTTTTTTTCTTTATTAAAAATTCTAAAATTGTGAATAACCTTAAAAGCATACTGACTGCCTAGTTCTGAAATATATTATAATTGTGTAATTTGTTTAATCATAATTTAGAAAAAATCTTTCCATAGCTTTTAAGGACTTTTTCTTTACTTACTGAAATTTGGCCATTGGAGTATTACAGTCATCTCAAAAGCTCTTAAATTTTAACTGGGGAATTTTAGACAGACTATACAAAACAAGATTTATTCTGTAATATCCTATCTGTTCCTATTGTTTTTATTTCCAGGCCTAGTAGACAGAATTCTAGGCTAAACTCATATCTTCCCTATCTTCCCACACCCAGCCCATCCCCTTAGTTTCCTCAACTGGTTTTACTGGAGTTCAGTCATGGTTAGGAGAAGATCCTGGGGGTAGGAGAGACTATAGAAAGAGTATAGAAGAATTCTGGATAAATTTTTTCGTTTCTTTCCTTTAGTCTCTTTAGTCAGATTTTATTTATGACTTTTTATCCTGTTTGGCACTTTTTAAATTTTTGGCCATTTGAATAGAGCTCTTTTAAGAATTTTCATTTGTTAATTTAATATTACCAAGTGGGGGTATGAAAATATACACTGAACAAACATACAAACACAAAAAGAGTTCAGACACACCAGCAGACTCATAAAACTCACTAGTTTGACTCATAATTCTCACTCATTTTGTACGGCTGTCTCCAAGCTCTCCATCATTTCACATGTCTGTTTTTTACTGCTTTAAAGATCTCTGGAATTAGTGTTGCCTGTAATATGCAAGCCCGTTCTTGGAAACACGTTTATTAGGAACCAGCAACCAGTTAGGAATACTTGAACAGTATAAATGCAGCTAAACACTAATTTAGCAGTTTAGACAGACAGACATTTAACACATCTATTCTGGATTACTCTTCAGGAGTACACTTAGACAGACTCGAAGTTCAGGAGTAAACTATTGATTCAAAACTAAGAGTTGGTTTTAACATCTTGATAAAAATTCTGTCAAAATAAAGTGTGACTACAACTTAAAACATTGCCAAAATAACATCCCATTTAAACTCTTCCACAGTTTAAACAGGAATTATGAGCTTTCCGTTTTGTAATATATTTTTAATTGCAGGCTTACAAAATTTGCTAGTTTGTTTTTTTCTTTTTCTTTTTTCTTTTTTTTAGAGTTGTTTGGTTCAAAGTTACTAAACTTTAACAGCACCAATTTTATTAATTGGCTGTCCAGATCTACAGAGAACATTAATGTTGCTAAATTTTTTTACTTCTCCAGCAGCTAAACTAATTCTATCAGCCCACTAGCCCACAGTCACATCATCCAGGTGGCAGGGCATTTGCAGGGTTGCTGCCGTAATGTTTTTCCTAGTTAACTATGTTTTCCTTAGTTAACTGCTACTCCCATCAGTGTTTGGGGCACATCTTCATACTCACATAGAGTTCCACAACAGTCAAGCATGGGCGAACCCCTATTCTCTCAGCAGTCCCCACTCCTCCAGGAGGGCAGCCACCCCTCCCCACATAGATGATACAAGCCAGTCCGGGATTTCCCCCCGCGGATTCTCCTTTCCCTGAGCTTATGGCCCCTACCGCTGGTGGTCCTTCGGTCTCCTGGCTCATGGCTTGCCAATTGTTACAACCCAACTCCTGAAGGGCACGAGTTGGTGTGGCCACAAGCCCAAAGAAAACACCTGGCACTTAATCAGGCATAAGCTTTATTGAGACTTACAGATAGGAGAGAATCTTTGACAGCAGCCTGTCAAAGGATGAAGACAGCGCTCTGCAAAGAGACAGGAAAAATGAGGGGTGATATAAGGGGTCTCAGAACAAGAGCATTCCATAGGGTATGAGAACAGAGCTCCTGTTAGGGTCCCATGATGGTGCACATGGGGTTTGGTGATGTTTTCACTATGCCTATAGGAAGGATGTTTATCAAGGACACTTACTGCTTTGGGAAGATTATAGTTTATGATAGCATCTATGCATTCTCTCCCTGCTGGGAGGGTTGTTAACCTTTAACTTATACCTAGGCCATGTAGGCAGCTGCATCCTGAGGACTTAGCTGGGGCCTGGACCCTGGACCCCCATAAACTACTTAATAAATAAATAAATAAATAAATAAATAAATAAATAAATAATTGTGCAAGAATAGCCAGAAATAGCAGCTCTGAACAGCAGGGGAAACAGAGAGATTGACAGGTAAAGAATTTTCTTGGTTATTTGTTTATGTGGTTTTTGTTTTTATTATTATTATTATTGAAATAATGAAAATGCTATAATAATAATAATGAGTGCACAACTATGTGATTATACCAAATACCATTGATTGTACACTTTGGATGAATTGTATGCTTGATTAATATGTATCAATAAAATTGATTTGTTTTTTTTAAAAAAAGCATGTGTTAGCCCTCTGTGATTCACCTGGAAGTAAGCACCCAGTAGATAGCTAAGGGTAAAAAGCAAGTTGCTGAGTAATTATCCAGTTTAATGCCATTTTTTAAAAAATCCAATCCCTATAGATGTGAACATGTTTGTGTAATACTGTGAGCACACAGAGAAAGCCTGTTAAATTGGGTATATTTGGGGATGGGTATGCTGAATTTTATTATTATCTTTAAAAAGCCAATTGTTGAGAAAGGAAAACACTATGCTAGTTTAAACTCTGCTCAAGTCTAGGTAACAGTTCAAAACGATGGCAACATTTATGAAATGGAAGGATTACTTAACATGAACGTCTAATAGAGTATATTGTATGTTTATACTCTTTTGATCTAGTATCTCAGCTCTTCATAGAGATGGAGGAACAGAGAGACTGGGAAGGATCATTGCCCCATTGGTCTGAGTGACTGGTAGCAGGCAGAAACTCTTTTTTGGTTTCTGACTCTAGTGTCTCTTGGGGTTCACTTGGAAGAGAAGGATCTACCTTTACCTCATATATGAGCCGATTGAGGCAGAATCAACATTTCCCCTCTTCATTAATGCCTTGTATAACTGAGAAGCTCTCAAAGAGGGAAAGTTTGAACTTGTTTTATTCAGTCATATTAAGATCTAACTTTTCAAGATTGAATTGTCACTGTTCTAGCTAACTGTAGAAAATTTGGCTCCATGAAATGTCAGGTGATGGTAGGTAGAATATAACAGGCACTCAGAAGATACTGGCTTCTTCTGGCTCAGTTCAGGAAAACAAGTTGTGACTTAAGTTGTGAAAGATTTGCTTTCAATGTTATTACTGGGGACAACATTTCTTCCAGTGTCAAATTAACTTCCAAAAGCTAGTTATTTACTCAAAGAAGAGGCTGTCTCTTAGGGAATCATGCTGAGTCCCTGAGACAGTTCTTGGAAAACCTTGGCTCCACTACTCTAGGAAAATGATAATGTCAATTTGGAAACAAACTTAGCTTTACTATAAATACCCTGTCCAAAATGTACTACTGGAAAAGGCTAGGTGTGATTCCTGAAATGGTCTAGAGCTTTAGCAAATGTCTCATCTTTCACTGTTTAGAAATGTAAACAGATTTTTTTTGAAAAGTAAAAGTAAAAATATTTTTAAAAGCAAGACTATTTTGGGAGGGATGACTAGTTCTGTTCATGATTATTTTATAGGTTGAGTGTATTCTTTTAATTGATTCACGATAAACAGTTCTAAGGTAGGTAACTGATATAACTAAAAGCACAGGAAAAACACACTTGCTCTTGGTGGCATTTAGTTTCAAGAAGTGACTTTATGTTCTCTTTGGGGATGCAAGAGGGGCAAAAGGAGATTTATCTGAAATGGACAGTTCCTTGAACACATGTAAATGTTATAAAACACAGCCCCTTTAGCTTAATGGCAGGGCTTCCCTTTAGGGAGAGACCCAAAACAAAGACTTGGGATTCACTTATCCTCGCCACCTCACTATAACCAGTTCTTGCCAAGATAAATCCTTATACTGACAAATTGGAGGCAGTGACTAGGCTTCAGCATTAGACACTCCTACTAACAGTTTCAGGGAAATAAAGAAACCCTCACAAATTTGTGGTCAGAAACAGAGAATGAGTGAGGAGCGAGAGCACAACCTTTCATGGTTCTCATAAAACCTCAGCCCTCTGGCAGTCAGGGATGTAGATATGCTTGGCTTGGGGCACTGGCCACAGCCCCCATCCCAAATCTAAGGGAATAATAGGGTTATTTACTTGGAAATAGTTACCATTCAAATTTCCTTAAAATTTTTTTAAAACCTAAATTAAATCCTTTCTGTATTTTTCCATTTTTGCCAGAGGATCAGGGATCAGAGGAGCTAGCAAAGAACAGGGAACTATGGAATCTGTCTTCAAAACGTGCCCTAACTAAAACCTCAGGTGCTGCTCAGCAACCTTGCAGAGGCTGAGCAAACCGCACGGGGTTTTGTGAATGGCCAGCTCACCCCCCTGCAGCCTTTCTGCTGTTTAATTGGGTTACATCCTCTGCTTTGCCAGAGGCTAAATCCAGGGAGTGTAACGGAGCACTGAGAGCTCTGGCTTAATGAGGAATACACCTGTTTTTTTTTTTCCTGTTTTTTGTTTGTTTGTTTGTTTGTTTCAGATAAACAGCTCTGAGGAGAGGTTGCTCACTGAGTTTACTTCCTCCTGCTACAGAAGCTGGTCTGAGACACAGATGGAGATTGCATGCTGGTTCCTTGTCAATCGGCAGCAGTGCAGTATGTGCCAGATCAGGACATATGCCCCCCTCAGAATCTTCCTAGGCAACTCTCATGCTACTGGTAGAAGTGGGAAAACATGGGATCTCTATTTTTTTCTCCCCTTGGTCATGTGAGTCTTGCTTATGACGTGACTGGTATCACTTCTGCTCTCACTTCCAGTAATGGTAAGACACTGATGGATCCTTTAGGGATCTATACCTATAAAGCACTTTGCTTTCAGTGTGGACAAAAACCGATACTCAATCCTGCTATGCCTCAAAATGACTTTTCATCCTTTGTGGGGAGCCTGGGAAATGATACAACATCCAGTGATGTGTGACTGACTAGGTGTCAGTAGTGACACTGGACCAGGATGGACCACAAGCATGGGACAGCCACATGGTCATCTGTTGACAAGGAAAACATAAAGGGCTCCAGGAAAGCACCTGTTTAGTGTTGCTTTGTTTAGTTTCAATCAATCAGTTTTGAAAGAGATTCAAAAGAGATTCTATGTTTTCCTCTACACTCAAGGGGTGAAGAGTATGGCATCCTTCCATAGCAGATGAAGAAGAAAGGAGAAAGGGAAGAGGAGAATGGGGTGGTGGTGGTGAGAAAGCACTTGAGCATGCTTTCATACATTAGACTTACTTTATTTCACTAAGCAGTTTCTCTCTGCTGGGTGAATATTAAACCTAGATCAAATACCAAATGGTTTTAAGGACAAAAGTGGAATCACCTGAAGCACTGTGCCTCCACGGATGGAGGAGGCAATTTCTTTACTCTTAGTAAATAAGGACATTCAGGGTGGTGGGGATACAGCGTCCAGATAAAGGACTCAGAGAGTGGGTCATAAGCTTCAATTTATGTGGTTCCCTACCTTATGGCCCCTGTCCTGCACAGGACATGACTCACTGTCTGCTTCCAATAATGATCTGGATTCATCAGTGGAGTTGGCTCCTTAAGGCTGCTCACATTTAGTTTGGGGTCGGACCTGGTTGTACATTTCTTCTCCCATCAGGCCTGGCTTCTCATGTTCTGTAGCAAGGAATCTGGCTCCCTGGGAACTGAGTGAGGAAGAGAACTCACAGAAAGGGAGGCTGCAGGATCAGCCCACCCCCACCCCCACCCACCCGCAATCCTCTGCATAGTAGGAGGAGGAGCACAGGCTGGAAGTCCCGGTCCTGGTATCCAAGAGGGGCAAGCAAGGGCAGACTTTGATTGGCCTCACGCAGCTGGTATTGGGCCATATCCTTTGTGGCAAGTGGTCGGCCATCAGTCCACCTGGGAATAGGCCTGCAAGCTGGGGAGGGACTGGCTAGCTCCCACCCACAGACCCTTTAGCACCAGCTCAGAGTGGTCTTTGTCCAAATTGTTCACCCCCAATGCAAATGCAAGGAAGGACTCACCTGTTCACAAGCGCTTGAGAAGATCACACTTAACTGGTCCAGCTCTTCTTCCTGTTTACAGAGTGCCTCCAACCCAGGCCTCTGGAGGGGTGACCTCATTGTGAAGTTGGATGCATCCTTCTGGCCATGTGGGGCTGTCTGTAATTCCCTGTGAAAGGGGTGAAGTCAGGTTTTTTTTAACAAATCAACTTTATTGATACCTAGTAATAAAGTCTAAATCCACCCAAAGCATACAATCAGTGGTATTCAGTATAATCACATAGTTGTGCATTCATCACTTCAATCATTTTTAGAGCATTTCATGATTCTAGTAATAATAATAATAAACAAAAAACAGCCAAACAAACTCATAACCTCTCAATCTCTCTATGCTTCCCTACTGTACATAGCTGCTATTCTGTTTCCTTCTCTCCATTTTATTTGCATTTATATTTTGTAAAAAACAATCTTATACATGCAATGCCACCCATATTCGTATTTTACGTGAGGTTTCACTATGTTATACAGTCCCATGCTACATCTTTTTAGCTTTCCTTCTAGTAATGTAAATGCCCTGGGGCTTTCCCTTTCCACCACTGTCATACCCAGATAAAAGCTCTGCTAGTCACAAACACCATGATATGCTGTCACCATTTCCATTCATTTCCAAAGATTTACAAAAAAACTTTTTAACCAATTCTGCACAGATTAACCATCAGCTTTCCATTCTCTACCCTTATTCTATTTTCTGGTGACCTATATTCTAATTATTAATCCCATGAGTTTATGCGATATATTTAGTTTGTATTAACACCATCATACAGTGTTTGTCCTTTTGTGTCTCACTTGCTTCACTCAACATAATGTCCTCCAGGTTCATCCATGTTGTCATATGCTTCATTTCTTCTTACTGATGCATAATAGTCCATCATGTGTTCTCTGTTTCCTTGTTGATCTGTTGTCTAGTTGTTCTATCTAATAATGTGAATAGTGTGTTGAAGTCTCCCTTCAGTTTTGCCAGAGTTTGCCTCGTGTATTTTGGGGCTCCCTGGTTAGGTGCATAGATATTTATGACTATTATATCTTCCTGGTGGGTTGTCCCTTTTATTAATATATAATGGCCTTCTGTATCTCTTATAACATTTTGGATTTAAAGTCTGTTTTGTCTGATATTAGTATAGCTGCCCCTACTCTTTTTGAGTTACTATTTGTGTGTAGTATCTTTTTCCAGTCTTTCACTTTCAGCCAGTTTGTATCCCTAGGTCTAAGTTGAGTCTCTTGTAAGCAACATATGGAAGACTCATGTTTTTTTTATCCATTCTGTCAGCCTATATCTTTTGATTGGGGGGTTTAACCCATTTGCATTCAATGATATTACTGTAAATGCATTATTTACTTCCACCATTTTATTCTTTGGTTTTCATATGTCATATCTTATTTTCAAGCATCTTTTTACTTTTTTGGTTATCCTTTCTGCTATACTTTCTTCTATACTTTCCTCCAAGCCCCTCTCTCCTGTCTTTTTCTTTCAGGCTCTAAGGATTCCTTTAATATTTCCTTCAAAGGTGGATTCTTTTTTTACAAATTCTGTTTTTGTTTGTGAATATTTTATACTCACCTTCATATTTGAAGGACAATTTTGCTGGATAAAGAATTCTTGGCTGACAGTTTTTCTCTTTCAGTGTCCTAATTGTATCATACCACTGTCTTCTTGCTTCCATGGTTTCTGATGAGAAATCCACACTAAGTATTACTGGGCATCCCTTGTATGTGATGGTTTGCATCTTCTTTGCTGCTCTCAGAATTTTCTCTTTATCTTTGATGTTTGACATTCTGAGTAGTGTGTGTCTTGGAGTAGATCTATTTGGATTTATTCTGATAGGGGTAAGCTGCACTTCTTGGACATGTGAGTTAATTTCTTTCATGAGACTTGGGGAAGTTTTGGCTATTATTTCCTCAAACACTTTCTTCCTCTTTTTCCTGCTCTTCTTCTTCTGGAACTCCCATGACACGTATTTTATTGCATTTCATGATGTCATTCAACTCCCTGAGACCCTGCTCAATTTTTTCCATTCTTTTCTCTCTGGTTCTTTTCTTGCTTCAATTTCAGCTGTTCTGTCTTCGCCATCACTTATTCTTTCTTCTATCATTTCAAGTCTGCTGTTGTATGCCTCTAATGTATTTTTATCTCACCCACCATGTCTTTCATTCCCATGAGCTCTGTTATTTTTCTATTCAGGTTTTCAATTCTTCTTTGTGTTTGGTCAATATCTTCTTGATGTTATTTATCTATTTAGCTGTATTGTTTTTCAATTCATTAATTTGATTTTGGAAATTTATGTGCATCTCATTAAGTAGTTGTCTCAAATCCTGCATCTCTTCTGGGGCTTTGATATATTCCTTTCCTTGGGCCATGTCCTCCATTTTCTTAGTATGGCTAATAATTTTTTGCTGATGTCTAGGCATCTGATCAGGATGGTGAGTTCACTCAGATGCTCGATTTCTCTCTCTTTTGTAGGGATTTATTGGCAGAAGGATGTGTGTTACTGCTGTTCTTTGATTCTTGGTTCAACTTGGGCCTTTAAGATTGCCCCTGTTAGTTGCTCAAAGGTGGGCTCTGGACCCAGTATGGGTTGCAGACCCACTTCCTAGGGCCTTGGGGAGGGAGGCTATAAAGGCTGGAAAAAGACTCTTTTACTTGTTTTAGTTTCCTCTTGTGTACTCCCTGTCTGCCAGCAGATGGCACGCTTTGGCAGCCCTCTCAGTTCAATGCCTGGTTGAGTGTGTAGTCCCCCTTAGTAGAGATTGAGAGGGTGGGGTCTCTTTAGTACCATGCTGGCTCCCAGGGCAAACAATGGCACAGCCCCACCTGGCCCAGAAGGACTGGTGGGACACAACAGACCAAATTTGTGGGTCAAAAGTTGTGTCAGCTTAGGCTGTGTCCCTTTCTCTTCCCTTTCTTGGGAAAGTCGTTATTGTGTATAGGAATTGTCACCAATACTATAGAGGACCTCAAGGTTAAGTCAAGAGAATATGGGTGGGTACCACCAGCATCACTGTACCATCATTTCCTACTTCAAAACCCTTTACTCTTACTCTCATTTCCCTAGGATTGCGTTTACCAAAAAAAATTGCATTTGCATTTAATCTCTTCCTCCGGATCTGTTTTGTATGGAATGAGAGCATAGCAGATGTTGTTATTGTCCCACCCTACATCCCCTTGTCCCACCTGAGTTCCCTTGCAGGTGCAGTAGATAATTTCTGTGTTCTAACAGTTTCCCACATCCAGGGCTTATGTCCTATTTCTCTTCCTGACAGTTATCTCTTGGACCATGGAGGTATATTCTGGGTCTGTGTAGTAGGTTGAATTATATACCTCAGAATAAAATGTTATTCATATCAATCCATTCTTGTGTGTGTGACCCCATTGCAAACAGGACCTTTTGAAGATGTTATTTTTAGTTAAAGTATAGCTGAACTGATGAGATTGGACTATAATCTTTTTACTTGAGGCTTTATGAAGAGAAAGCCAGATGGAGGAGTAGAAGCTGGAAATCAATGGAACCTGGAAGAGAAAGGAGAGGAATTGCCATATGACAGAAAAGCCAAGGAACCCAACAATTGCCAGCCAGCCATAATGCTACCGACCCTGGGAGGAAGCAAGTCTTCTAGTCTCTGAAACTGTGAGCCAATAAATTCCTGTTGGTGAGCCAACCCATTTTGTGGTAAATGCCATAGCATTCAGGAAACTAAGACAGTGTGTTTCACTTGATTTCTCAAAGAATCCATAAGGTATAACCATAGTATCCCATGGTAGAAATTTGCTCATTAGCATACCCTTTTCTTGTGCTTCCCAAATTAACTAACTTACCTAAATCCTTGTCTCTGTGTTTTCTTTGGGGGTAACACAAAATAAGACACTAAGACTCAAAATTTGTTATAAGGTTAATTTTACCCACCAATCTTGATATAATTGACTGATCCAGTCCTAATTAACTCAACCAGCTTAAAATAACTAGGCAGATTTTTCTAAAAATTAGAAAAGGTGCTGCTTCTTATAAAAATTTACAAAATAAAATAATGACTAACAAACTAAAGTACAATACAGAATATCAATTTGCTAGCAAAGTGGTGAAAATAGCTTATTCAGTAAATTGCATTGGGATAACCGGCTAGCCATTTGAAAAAATATATGGTTGAATTCCTATTTCATTCCTCATAGCAAAACAAATTCCAGATTTAAGCATAAAAACTGAAACCATAGCCACTGAGGTTTATCCGAGGCACGATTATTGCTAATTGAAAACTTTTCCCAAGTGCCAACTGGCAGCACAACTGGAAAAAGACCTTGAATAAAAGGGGGAAATGGTAAAGACAAATGAGTTCAAGTGGCTAAGAGACTTCAAAGAGAGTTGGGAGGTCATCCCAGAGGTAACTCTTATGCACACCTCAGTAGGAGCTCATAGAACATCTAAGTGCCTATCACCCCACTCAGTGGGGTTCCTGAGAACTCCGGAGACACCCTGGTCCTATATAAGGGGGGATAGCCCCAGAGACTGATGCCTTATCAGTGGGTTCTATTTTGGAATCTGTACTCCTGAGAGTGACAGAATTAGACTCAAATAAGTCCTCCCTGAACATGGTTCACCAGTCCCTTCTATTCAAACCTATATGCGATGCTGGAGTTTTTAGGTATACTTCCAGAGACTGGAGCCTCCCGCCTACCTATGTGCCAGGTGTGCATGAAATCTAGGTGGAGCTGCAACTTCTACCCTACAGCTCAATGGACTCATCCAAGTCACCTGGTGAGGAGACAACGATGGGAAATGGCCATCCCAGGGAATGGAGAGGGCCTGCATCTGCAGGCAGGATCATCCCACCCACCATATCCATGGGATATAAGCCCTCTCTCACTTGAAGTTGGAGTGGACATCACCATCCCAGTCCCCTAAGGATTGGGGGAAGAACTATGGACTAGAGTGGACTTGATGGTATTCTCTTGTTCACATATGGTGATTCTAGCAATGCAAGAAATTATAACAATGAGGTGGATCCAGTGGCCACTTGACACTTTTGGGGTAGGGAGGGGACGAGCAGTTGAAATACAGTGGCTTCTTTGGGAGTTGGAGGATGTCCTGAGTACTGTTGTGGCAACGGATGTAGGCCATTTTAAATCAGCACACACCACTCAGAACTGAGTGGGAGAGAGTGTGGTCTACAGTGTGAACTGTGGTCTATGGTTGGTGGCAAGGCTCCAGGATGTGTAAGTTCATTGAGGGTGGTGGGCCACACTGTGGGAGATGTTTGTGTGGGATGTGATGGGAGGTGTGGGAGGTGGGCAACATGGGAATCCCAGTGGGTTCCGTGAAATATTTTGGGTAATCTAAGCACCTCTTAAAATATATGTATAGATATATATGTAAACAACATTTTTGTAAGCAAATACACATATATGCATATATATTTATATATCATTTTGCAAATGTTTGTATGTATTGTGAGAATTTTGATTTTTACCCATAATAAAAAATAAATAAATAAATAAATAAAAAACTGAAACCAGCATAATCCCAGCAAAAAAAAAGATGTGGATTCTTTCAAAATAATCTCAAGCAAAAATGCAAAACCCAGAAAATGTGAAGGAATATTAGATTGATAAATTTGATTATAATCAAATTTAAAATTATTTACAATAAATAATTTCAAAACAGAACCCATAAATTGGAGCAGCTTGCCTGCTGTCTCCATATGGACATATATGCTTAAAACATGTCAATCATTCTCTAATTTCTTTTCTATAACAAAGTGTTATGGGTTGAAATTTCCCCCCAGGTTCAAGTACTAACCCCAGGTCTTGTGAAATTGACATTATTTGGAAATACGGTCTTTGAAGATGTGATTATTTAAGATGAGGCCAAACTGGACCAGGTTGTGCCTTAATCCAATATGACTGGTGCCCTTATAAGAAAAGGAAATGTGGACACACAGTCAAGGCACTGGAGAGAAGGCTATGTGAAAACAGAGGAGGCAAAGATGGATCTATAAGTCAAGGAATGCCAAGGATTGCCAGCAAATACCAGAAGCTAGAAGAGGTAGACTGTCTTAATGCTTCGCTCATCCTTGTTTCTATGACTCCACTACACAGACTTTTATTCTTTCTGTCCCTGGATGATGCATGTTTGGGCCCTCTCCAAATATATTCCTAGAATGTGTCAAGTCACAAAGGGGTATACAAGGTGACAAAAGCACATGAGTGTAGCACCTAACATTTCATAAGGAAATGTTTTTCAAATATATGACATTTAACCTCTATTGAGAGAAAAAATAGGAGTTTTTCAGGGCAAGGAGTTTAAGAGTGGGGTGATAAACAGAATTTGAAGAGTGGGAATTGCATGTACAAATGTGCAAAGGTGCAAAGGTGTGAAACAAACAAGTATATTCAAAATAGAAAATAGCTAGAGAATACAAAAGTTGGCAAAGCAAAATGGAAAATTATATAAAAAAGGTCATTTGCTCAATTAACAAAGAGTGCCATTCAGAAGTTTTCTGAACCATATGCAAAGGGTATCAGATCTGTGTTTTCAAGAGACAGGCTTTCCAAAAACAGAGAATGGGGTGGCGCAAGCAATTAGGTGTCTCTCTCCCACATAGGAGGCCCTGGGTTCTGTTCCTGGTGCCTCCTAAAAGAGATAAGGAGCAGACAACAAGCACAAAACAATGGGGAGGGGGGATGAAATAAATAAATAAATCATTAAAAGAAACAATGAGAATGGACTGAGAAGAAGAGAAAGAGACTGGTGAAGTACACCAGGTGCAAAAAGTAGTAGTTTAAATATTCAAAATTGAATTTCGAGGAAGAGTGCCAGTAGTTTTAAAAAGAGCACCAGAGTATTTTTACTTTCCTAATTACTATTCATGTATTCCGTACTTCATTCAAATTCATTAATTCATTCAAATATTTATTGTGTTAGGCACTGTTCCACATATTGGGGATACAACAGAGAAAAAACACACCAAAACAATCCTGCCTCCATGGAAGTTATATTCTTCTAGTCAAAGAAAATACTCCAAGAATACTTACGTTACTCAAACTGCGAAATTAAGGTAAAATGTTTGAGAAGACACCATCAGTAGGAAGAACACAGGGAATAGGATCAGGAATCTTTTTCTTTTAAGATTTTATTTATTTATTCCTCCTCACCCCCTTTGTTTTGCACTCGCTGTCTGTTCTGTGTGTCTGTTCATTGTATGCTCATCCTCTTTTTTAGGAGGCACTGGAAACCAAACCCGGGAACTGCCATGTGGGAGAGAGGCGCCCAATGACTTGAGCCACCTCTGCTCCCTTCTTTTTGTGTCTTTTATTGTGTTTCCTTGTTGTGTCTCTTTATTGCATCATCTTGTCGCATCATCTCACAGCACCAGCCAGTCGTGTCAGCTTACTGTCTTGCTCATCTTCTTTAGGAGGCATCAAGAACTGAACCCGGGAACTCCCATGTGCTAGGCAGGCACCCAACTGCTTTAGCCACATCTGCTTCCCAGAAGTTTTTATTAAATAATTTGTTTTAAATTTTACAAGAATTCATTTCTTTCTCTCTTATGATTATCCAATAAACCAAAGAAGTTGAGTGGGGAAGTATTATTATCATCCTCCCTTTCAGATTTTGAAGCAGAATGTCATAACACTTAAGTAATTTTCTCAAATTAGTAAATGGCAAGACTCACCCCGGGTCTTCTGATATCTGCCTCCTGTCTTTCCCATGAGTCAAATCTGCACTCAAGAAAGACAAAAAAGACGAACTCAGGGGAGAAAATGGAGCTTTATTTGCGCTTAAAACAATGAATAGTACATAGGAACACATTAAGAATTGCCTTTATTTAATGGCAATTCTTATGATACAGACAGAAGGAAGATCCCCACGTATTTCTATAAACTGTCTCCCCAGGCATGTGCTAACATATTTACTGCCAAGCAACTACAACTTAATAATGCATAGAACACTAAATTAGAGACAATTTCTTAACCTGAAGTGTGAGCCTTAGTATCCTTGGGACTGGGATATTTTCGAAGATACTTATAAAGCCCAACAGCCAACAGTAAAAACAAAGCAGACAAAATAATCACAACTGGTTGCAAGAAAACACTTCTTTTTGCAAATGCTGGTCCACTGTCAACACTGCCTCCATAGCCTCTGTGCAGGCAATAGGGTGGGGACCACCCATAGCCACAATGGCAGTGATGTTTATTATTGCAAACCCCCTTCATATTGCAGGTCTCAGGCAGGCAGACTTGTGACAGGAGAGACACACTGACACATTTCTTGTGGATGCAGATCTTCCCTGGACCACACACTGTGCCATCTTTCACATCACCAGCATCAGATATGTTGATATGATAATCATACCCTAAATGATAGTTGATACCCCAGCAGGTGACACCATTGATGTGAGTATGCTGTAATGCAAAAGGCTCTTGCAGATGGGGAATTTCTCCCACATTTTCACATTGAACTCTCCCACAAAAAATATTAGAGTTATTACATTTAAGGTATGTTGTGCCATTTATACCACAGTGGCCAAAATGGTTTCCCTGGGAGTTGATTTCTTTGTAGCAACTTTGAGATCCACTTTTTGCATCTTTGCCAAAAATCTCTTCACACTGTTTATCAGGGTTATTACATCTCTTTTGATAGCAATAGGCACCGTTACTACAGGGGATCCCATCCTGCACATATCCATCTTCTGGGCACCGATGGGATGTGCCATTGCACCATTCTGGAAGGTCACATTCATTGACCTGTTGTCTACAGAGTTCCCCTGATGGCATGAACTTACAGTTTTTGCAACAAAGCCCAAAAGCACAAGCAGACCCAGGGCTCAGAGTACAGTTCAACAGGCAACAGGGATCTTTTTCACACTGCTGTATCGATCCACAGTCACACTCCTCTTCCCCTTCAACCACACCATTCCCGCAACGTTTCAGCATAAAGAAATCCTCTGGTCTTGGAAGATTGTGCAGACATGATCCCTGGTTTAAAGTGGTCTTCCTAAATTCAGCATAACTGCAATTGGTGAATCTCTCTGCTGTCATTCTTACAGCGCTCATGATGCAGTAGCTGTCTGCACACAAGCAGAATTCCTCATCATGCCACATGCCCAAAGTATGACCTAATTCATGGGCCACAGTGAGGGCAAAAAGAGACAAGGTATCTCCTTGGAAACTATTAACTCCACAATCAATAGGAGGATGGCATATTCCTGCGACATAAGCTAAACCAAGTGCATTTATAAATGAACTTTTTATGAAAAGATGTGCAGCATCATACTGCAGCTGGGAAAGACTGATTTGTTTCCAATGAGAGAAATCTTCCAAAACCTGCTCTATGTTTGTTATTGGAAAAAAATTTCCTTGATTCCAAATCTCAATCCCAATCAAAATCACGTAAGTACTCAACTGCTGATAAATTGAGTCCACCATATTAACAACAAGAAATACATCCTCTTGCACCTTTGACAAGTTGCTTTGGGAGTAACTGAAGAAATCGTGGTCTACCACCACAACCAGTTCCAGAAACCATGAGTGGGTCCACCAGCCATTAATAGAAATTTGTTTCAGAGTTGAGTCCTCAGCCTCCTGAAATTCTAGCTGTTGGTGTGCTGTTTCCTCTTCCGTCAAGCCACATCTCATGGGAGAGAATTGTATCTCCTTACTGTTTATCTTATAAATCAGGTGTTCAAATGTGGTAGAGTGTCTTATGGGCTCAATTTCATAAGTGAAATCATTTATCTGTAGCATTCCTCGAAAGCCCCCAGAACAGGTGCTAAGAGCAATCATGGATCCAAGGGTCCCCTCCACATAACCATGATAGTAGCAGTCATCCTGGACAAAGGGCTGATCCTCCAGGAGGTTGCGTTGCTCTGTGTAGGTGAACACTGGGAGGTGTCTTGAAACCAAGAGCTTTTTGACCCTCATGTGGACAATGTGTCTCTGGCCTCCAAACTGCAGACTGTAGGAGAGCCAGCCCGGAGCTTTTGAACGTCTGCCCATGTTGGTCACCTTCCAGGGAATGACCACTTCTGGGGAGCTGAGATATTGGGAAGCTCTGGACTGGGAGAGGCCAGAAAGGGACAGAAATATTCCAAGCCAGAGGAGCAGGAGAGAGGATCTTGTGTACAGGCTGGCCTCACCAACCACCATTATGGAGTCATGTGTCGAGGATAGAAAAGGGCAAGATGTGAGGCACTGCTGATCCTTCTCTGAGCTGGTTAGTGTGCAGAACTGACCTTTATGGGTCTGCGTCCTGGCAGAGTTGAACCATCAAAGCTGTAGTTCTGAAAGTGAAAATAAAAAGAAAGGTGGGGATGATGGATGGTGGAATTGAGTAAGGAAGATAGTAGAAATAATCAAGAAGAGTAAAAGCGATTGATCAATCAAGAAAATGCTTTGGGTTTGCTTGCAGTAAATAGGGGTGGGGAGTTAGTGGGCATATAGATAAGACAATATTGGCTATATGTTGATAATTGTTGGAGTTGGATGATGGACACTGGGTATTCATTATACAATTTCTCAGTCCTTTATGTGGTATGAAAATGTCCATAATAAAAAAAAATAAAACCAAACTAAAGACCTAAGACCTCCATATCCCAATTTGCTCAAAACAGTAATTGTGTATGCCTGTTGTCCTTGCCTAAGTTTTGATAATGACCCCTTTGACTGTAAAAACTGGAGACATCAAAAGCAACAATTTTATGTCAATTTGCATTGGTGTTATGATTTGCTTTAGTCTTTATCTATCTTACATTATTTGCTTGTCTTATCTTTTCTCTGTATTCTTCACCCATAGCCCTATTAGACTGCAAGTCCTTGAATGCAAGGTTTATGACTTTGACTCCTTGTAGTAGTATTTCCTATAATGCCTAGAATAGCTCTATGTACAATGAAAAATGGGAAAAAGTGAGAAGGGTGTGAAGTGCTGTGGATTATAGGTGAATGCAGTACTTAAAATGTATTCATATTTGATTATAATTTTTAGAAGAAGAAAAAGATTCATAAAAATCTGGGGAGAGCAGATTTGTTGGGAAATTAACAGTCAGGAGAATACCAAAGACAAAAGGAAATGCCTGCAGAAGGAAAAAAAAAAAGAAAATCAGTGCAGATTAAAAACCTTGGGGAAAGGAGCTTTGTCTTGTTGGGGCAAAGGCATTGGAGTGCCTGGTATTTTAGGATTGCCAGGAAAACATCTCAATGTTTGCTCAAATATATCTACCAACAGTTATTTAAAAGCAGGGAGTTTCTGCACCTGGCACTCAGTCTGGCTGACAGTTCTCAGACCTTCCTTTCCTTATTAATTAAACAAACATTTATATATTCAGAACATATACAGTACAGAATATTGTTCTAGATGCTGGAAAAGAAAATTGAAACACAGAGCATTAAATAAATTACCAATTTAGTGCAGAAATTTATGATAGTAGCCGGAATAAGCTTTAAGGGGCCTATAAAATTGTATTCAATATTTGATATATTATGTGCCTTTTTCTTTTGTTGAAGAAAGTGTCCACAGACTTCTTCATTTTCTCAAATGAGTAACAAAAAAAAAAATGAAGCTAAGAAACACTGTGCCGTGGCAAACCAGGTAAGTAAACAGCCATTTATAATGTAATATGACCTGAATGATATTAACCCTAAGACAAGAAGAGTTTATGTTTTAGGCCCTCTCATGGTGCAGACCTCTATAAAGACTCCAGGAAGGGTTCAACAATGAAGTTTGTGAGAGTCACTTATTTAAAAAGTGTTCAAAATTAGTTACTATACAAGAAAAGGTGAAACGCCTTGAAATCTTATAGTTCATAATAAAAAAAAAAACTTGATATTTTCTGAAATTTGACAGTAATTTGTGTAATTATCTCATTACCAATGACAAGCTGTGAAGCTGAAAATTTTTTTTCTAAACTGTCAATAAAGAATAAACATTGATCAAACATGCTAGAAAAAGGCAATTGCCTTTCAGTATTCACCATACAAAAATATTACGAAATAATTGTCATAAGGGAGGCAATTAAAGAGGAAGTAATTTAAAAACTGCAGGGAAAAATGTATTCTAGAATTGCATTAATATAATTGTATTCTAGAATTGCATTAATATAAATATTGGATCTTTAAAAATGTGATGTTTATGGTATTTTACACTTTCAAAAACTGATCATTGTTGTGATTTCTTTCTCATTCTAAATAAATGTACATTTTCATACTTATTTTTACATTTGTAATTTTATATTTTCTTAAAGTGGTCTCTCCTCTTAAAGATGCGTCAGTCTCTAAAATCTGATGCCATCCCTAAATGTGATAAACGTATTGATGGAGGTAAGTACAGCCTCTTAGGAGAACACAAAGGAAGGGCATCTAGATAAACTAATCTGAGAGGTCTCACATAAGGGATAACGTGAAAATTAAGATGCCTGACCCAGCTCTAATCATTTCCTAGAGTATGAGTCCATTTTATTCAATGTTTCCTTTACCATGATTCAAGTTGCCCTATGTTATCCCCCTCCCCCTTCCCCCATCTACCTCCTCCTATGACTTCTGGAGTCTTTTGATGACAAGGAATAAAGAGAGAGAAAAAAAAGAAAAAAAAAAAAAAAACTTCATCCTCAACCTCTTCACAGAAACCTCCCTACATCTACTTACTTTATTAAACCTGAGCTTCAACAGAATTTACTGCTTGCCCTAAAGCCCATGTAAAGAAATTTCCATTCTCAGAAGCCCCATGTACCACATGGACCAGAGAATGGTTTCCTATTCTCTACAGCCCATAAAGTCAATTCCAAACCATTCACACTGCAACATCTGACTACACTCATTTTTATGTTTCTTTCTCACTCTTCCATCAACCATCTCTATCACTCTTTCACAAACTTCAGGCTTTGGCAACTGACTTGATAAAATTATTCACTCCAAAATTCTTACTCTCATCCTAGCTAATGTTAAGTTTGTAGACTACCCATCTGAAAATTAGAGGGGTTTTTTTAAGGTTCTTTCTTTTTGTTGTTGTTGTTGTTGTGGGTAAAATCAAATTTTTCACAATACAAACCAATATTTGTAAAATGATACATAAATATATATGCATATATGAACATATATGTACATTTGCTTACATAAATGTTATATATATATTTTAAAAGGTGCTTAGATTACCTAAATGTTACACAGAAATTACAGGGATTCCCATATGCCCCACTCTTCACACCTCCCACACCCTCTCACGTAAACATCTTTCATTAGTGTGGCACATTCATTGCAATTGATAAATGCATCCAGGGGCTTTGCCACTAAGCATAGACCACAGTTCACATCGTAGAGATTCTTTCTTTTTAGTCTCTTCTACTCATCTTCAGTGTACTTCAGTTTAACTACCCATAGTCATAATCTATAACTTGTCATCACCAAAAAAAAACCTCATTTCCTACATCCTAAGGAATTTACTATTTTTATCCTTCCAGTTCTCCCTTAGTCCTGTTATACACATTTCTCAAATTCAAAGAGAACCCAACTGCTTTTTCCTTTAAATGTCTCCCATTTCTCTCAATCCCATTGTCTCTCAATGCCCATGTCTTTCGTTCCATGCTGCTTGGACCTAGATTACAGGTTCCATCCTTTCAGCCACTTTAGGACAAAATCTTTAACTCCCTAAAGTCCCACTATCACCCCAGATTTGCAACAACAACAACAGCAAAGCTGGATTAATCCAGTCACATACTTTTCCTTAAAAATATTATTCAATTAACGTACAGACAACCTAAATTTCCCCTTTTAACCACATGCAAATATGTAATTCAGTGTTGTTAATTACAGTATCAAGGTTGTGCTACCATCACCACTGTCATATGCTTTTTCAGTCCTACATCAAAGCTACCAACACTGCTGGGGAATAAAAAACCGAAACAATACACTTGTGAAAAGCTTGAAAGGGGAATGCACAATCGGAACTGAGATGGAATGTCCTGGCTCTCCAGCCTAAAGGATGGAGGCATGAAGTCCAAAGATATTTCAAACCCTCCTACTGTTATTGCTCTTTTGTTGTTGTTGTTCTCCTGGACATTGCCTTCACGCCTCCCTAATGTCCTGTTTCTTCATTGGTGTATAGTGCCAGTTTCTGAAAATCCATTCCCAATGCATTTCAATCATGTTAGAGTTAGCTAACCAACTAGACTTCACCTTTTCCTTTCTAACATGCAGTATTTATTTTAGATTTGTATTTGTCCTAAATATGCTATGTGGATGCTGGTAGAAGGGAGGACTTGTTTTCAGTCTGAACAATATCCTTGGGCATTACCCTGCCATAGTGTACTTTCCCCTGTTAACCAGTAGGCAACTTATTCTACAAGGTGCAAGTAGCCCACAAGAGAAAAGCAAAGAAAAAATCTTATTTTCAGATTTGCTCTCAATATCTCCCTTGACATGTTTCTACTTATTATGGAGTGGGAGTTGTTGTAAATTGGAAGATGGAGAGTGAGAAGGGATGAGAATAAAGATAAGCTATATAAACCTGTGTCATATTTTTCATTTCACTTAAAGCTCAGTTTGAGAGCAAGAAATGATAGATTATTGGAATCTCAAAGTAGATAACAACCCTTTTCCACATGTTTCGTCAGTTCTGCTCCCTTTCCCCACAGCTTATTTCAAACTCCTCAAAACCCCACCTTACTCATCACAGCTGGATACGTAGGTCAGAGTCACTTTCAGCCGTGCCCCAATGCACTGCCACTGATGACTGACCAATTAGACAGTCACAAAATCTATTTAGTGGGCTGTGACCCACAGTTTTCTCTTTAAGAAAATGGAATAGAAATATCAGAGGGCATCCTTGGCAGATCCGTAGCAACTCTGGGACACATTGTGCCAAAAGTTTGGGGGGGTGGGTGGTTGGTCACTGGATCACAATTTAAAATGGATTTCTTACTCTGAAACACAGCAAAAACATATATGTGTCTTTATGTGTATTTATGGTGGTGCCAAATTCAAAGAAAATGGTTTGTGGAATTTTTGCCATTACATACCTATCTGAATCCACACGAGTCCCCACCTCTCTTCTTCCCACCTCCCAAACCAGTATCAGTGGAAAACTGATCTTCCCCCCAACCCAGGTAATAGCCCCTCATTTTCTGTTTCAGATGGCATTACCCCATCTACTTAAGGGTTGGTTTATCCATTTTCCTTACTCTCAACTATATCTTCATCTTTTCCTATTTTACCTGTTCTTTACTGGCAATTTGGATGGCCAACTCAACCTGGTTTGCCCATGATTGTCCTGTTTTTAAAACTCAAAGTCCTGCATCAGAGGAATCCCCGTCAGTCTCAGGCAAACTGGACCAGGTGGTCTCCCTACCCACAAACACATGGCCATGCTCAAGTCACTCCCATCTTTAAAAGAAAACAAAAATTTAAAAACTTCAAATTATCCCACATCCTACCCTGTAGACCCACTTACACATAGAGTCAAACTTGATAAATGACTTAACAGCAGAAGAAACAGTAGTTTCCATGGCCTTTTCTATCCCCAGTCATAGATCATTTGTATCACCCTTATCAATAAACAGAGATTTGTAGCTGAGACCTCACACAACAAAGGGAAACATAAGCCCTCTCTCCTCTGTCTCTCAGGAGATTAAGTTCTAGATTTAACTGCTTAGCAACAAGGATCTTTCTGTTCTACAAAAACAAAAACTGGCTCTCAGGGTCATCTTGCTGGCTCACCATTTCTGTACATCTTTATTTCTGAATTCAATATAATTTGAATGGAATAGCCTCATCAGCTCCATTCTATGTGCTCCCTAAAGTGTACACTCACTTCTGCTTTGTGATTTTGCTCAAGAAATTGCCTTGGCCTAGACTGTCTAATCACTTTTTACTAGTAGACTAAATTACAGTCACTTTCTAGGTCAAAATTAAATTCCCCTTCTATTATTAAACCTTTCCGAAATATCTAGGGAACAACTGATATCCTTTATCTACCTTTATAACTATCATATTCAGCAAATCTTTGTACTGTTATATTTATAATCTTTTTTTTTTTTTTTTTTTTAAAGATTTTATTTATTCATTCATTTATCCCCCCCTTGCTGCTTGTGCTCGCTGGGTCAGCTAACCACGCCGTGCAGGCGGGCTTGCCTCCCACATGGTAAACGGGAGCCCTACTGATTGAGCCACAGCCGCTTCCCTATATTTATAATCTTGATATTTGCTATTTCATATACAATGTTTTTCATTTATAGCTCCTATTTTTTTTTTTTTTTTAGTTGTTTTGCCTAGAGAATGGGCTTGAACAAGTCTTTCTATTTTTTTTTAATAATTTTTTTTTAAGATACTTAGATTACATAAATGTTACACAAAAAATATAGGGATTCCCATATGCCCCACTCCTCACACCTCCCACACCCTCTCACGTAAACATCTTTCATTAGTGTGGCACATTCATTGCAATTGATAAATGCATCCTGGGGCTTTGCCATTAAGCATGGACCATAGTTCACATTGTAGTCTACAATCTCTCCCACACAGTTCTGCATGTTATGTGATACTATAAAATGGCCTATATCTGTCATTGCAATGTCATTCAGGACAATTCCCAAGTCCCAAAAAAAGTCCCCGTATTACAACTCTTTTTCCCTCTTCCTGCCCCCAGAGCCTCCAGTGGCCACTGGCTCCACATCAATGTTGTAATTTCTTCCATTGCTAGAATCACAATATATCTATAGTAGAATACCAGTAAGTTCACTCTAGTCCATAGTTCTTTCCCCAATTCTGATGTTTCTGGGATGATATGTCCACTCCACCTCTAATAGAGAGGGAGCATATATCCCATGGGGAAGATGAATGGGACTATCTTGCTTGCAGTTTCAGACTCTCTCTGTTCCTTGGGATGATCATTGTCCATCATCATCTCCTTGTTAGTTGTCCTGGGTGAATCCAATGAGCTGTAGAGTAGGTGTTGCAACTCCACTGAGGTTCTAGGCCCAGCTGGCACATGGCCAGCCCAAAGACGCAAGTCTCTTGGACGTACACCTACAAACTCCAGTACCAAGTATGTTTTATTTTTATTTATTTATTTTACTTTTTTATCCATTTTTAAACCCCCTCCCCCATTTTTGCTGTTTTTTTTTTTTTTTTTTAGTCCATTTGCTGGGTAATTCTCTGTGTCTGTTTCCTGCCCTCTCTTCTTATCCTTCTCCAGTCTTCACCAGGGTTCGATCCTGGGAAGCTCCATTGTGGGAGGGAGGCATCCTACTGCCTGCGCCACCTCAGTTCCTGGTTTTTCAGCATGTCTCATCTTGGCTTTCCCTTGTGTCACTCTGATTGATACGTCATTATCTTGTTGCATGGCTCGGTGGGGCCTGACAGCTCACCCATTCGCAGGGCCTGACGGCACATTCACTTGCAGGGATTGACAGTGCACTCACACATGGGGCCTGGGGGGTGCACCCACTTACGGGGCCTGACGGTGCACCTGTGCATGGGCCCTGGGGGCACACCCACTCACAGGGTCTGGTGGCCCACAAGCCTTCTATAGCTTTCTTTATTTTTACCAGGAGGTCCCAAGGATCGAACCCAGGGCCCTCCATATGGGAGCCGTACGCCCAACCATTTGAGCTACATCCATTCCCCCAAATATAGGTTTAAATAGAAGGGAGAGATTAGTCATGTGTAGGGAAGACATAATTGTCACTCTCGGGAGCACACACTCCAAAGGAGGGCCCACTGGCACCAAACTCCAGAGCTATCTGCTCTGACCATAAGACCTGGGTGTCTCCAGAGCCCTCAGGAGCCCCACTATTTGGGGTAGTATCCACTTTGGAAGTCTATGAGATCCTGCTGAGACGTGCATAAGCGTTACCTCTGTGATGACCTCCCGACTCACTTTGAAGTCTCTTAGCCATATAAACTCATTTGTCTTTACTTTTCTCCCTTTTATTCGAGGTCTTTTTCTAGTTGCATTGCTAGTTGGTGCTTGGTAGTAATCCCTTGGTGCCAGGGAGGCTCATCCCTGGGAGTCATGTCCCACACTGGGGGGAAGATAATGCATTTATATGCTGAATTTGGCTTAGAGAGAGGCCACATTTGAGCAACAAGGAGGCTTTCAGGAGGCAACTCTTTGGCACCCAACTACAACAGGCTAAGTTTCCATTTCAAGAGCAAAGGCTCATAAGCATAGTCATCAATATCAAGGGCCCATCAGTGGATCATCCTTCTTTGACAGTCATTGCCCCTGCAATTGGGGATTGTTGTTACTCCATTATAGAATGTGGCAGAACTCTCCAGGATGGGAATTCAGTATTCTCTCGGTTGTTGTGTGAGTCTCCACCCACTGTAACAATGCCCCATGAACATTTGAACATTTTTGTATACCTTATATGTATGCCCAGGTGAACTTGTTCCCATGTATCCCCATCACTGACACCTTACACCAATGATCCTCCCCTGCCCCATCTGTAACCCTTTTGTGATCCAAAGCTTCTTCAAAAATGAAGCCATTAAAATAGCCAAATACAATTAATGAGAAAATGAAATAATAATATTAAGTTTAAATATAAGAAATAAAATACATATAATTTTTAAAAACTAAAAATGAAATAAAATTAAAAGATTAGGATGTTAAAAAAATAATGAAATATATTTTTAAAAATTTTTTGTGACATTTTGCCTTTCAACACTGTAATATCTGGTGTCCTGCCTGTAGAGTGGCAATTTCTTGTATTTATTCCCCAGTGTCTTACTTTTTTTCATTTTGTTTTCAGAGAAGTTTTAGGTCACAGTAAAGTCACATACAGAATTTAGGGGACTTTAATATATCCAACATCCCCCCCTTTTCCTCCTTCCCATATTAATACTTTTTTATATGTGGATGGTAACTTTGTTATAACTGATATAAATAGTGAAACATAACTACTAAACATGGTCAATGGTTTACATCATAGTTTACATTTTAGACTGTACACTTTTATAAATTTTGATGATATTTAACATGGCCTGTGTCCATCATTGTAAGATAATGTAGAACACTTCCATTGCCCACTAAATACCCCCAGTTCAATCTATTCTATTCCTCCCTCCCCCTCCCCTTGGGGCCCTCTGCACCCCCCTGACTTCACTCCTTGGATGACAAGATTCATTGTTACTTGCAACACTAAGGTCTTGACACACTGATTTGTCCTCCCCTATTAGGAAGCCCCCATGCTCTAAAGAGACTCCTGCTTCTCTATTTATGAACAAAATGGTCCTCTTGAGTATGGGAGTCCAACTCCTACCTGCTCATTATATGGGTCTCCACCCACTGATGCAACACATTATAACAAAATGATAACTCACACACTCCCTGGAAGCCTGCTCCAGGTGTGCCCTGTCCCGAATATCCTCCCATCCAACACCCTAAACCAGTAACCCCTCCTTGTCATATTGCCATAAGAACATTCCCAATTTTGTACTTTCAACCACATACCCACAAATCCCCAGTGTTCAGCTGGTCCCTCTCCCAACCCTCCCCCCAGTTCCCAGGACCTTCCAACCCACCCTCCTCAATCTACCCATCTGCCAAATCTGTGCCATCCAACCCAGTAATACCACTTCCCTCCTGTCATATACCTTCAATATGCAACTACACACTTTCACCTTACCGTAGATTATGTCCATATGGGTGTTGGCTTACAACTTCCTTCTCCTTTTCTATTTCCTGTAAACCTATCTTCCAGACAATAGTTCTCTGAGTCTGTTCAATTTGCTAATTCATATCAGTGAGGTCATGTACTGTTCATCCTTCAATGCCTGCCTTGCTTCACTCAACATAAGGTCCTCAAGATTCATCCATGTTATCCCGTGTGTTAGCACTTTATTCCTTCTTACAGCTGAGTGATATTCCATTGTATGTATGTACCACATTTTGTTTATCCATTCATCTGTTGATGGATATTTGGGTTGATTCCCACTTTTGGCAATAGTGAATAATGCTGCATATATATCTGTTTGTGTCTCTGCTTTCAATTTTTCTGGGTATATACCAGAAGTGGAATTGTTGGATCATGTGGCAGTTCTACGGTTAGTTTTTTGAGGAACCGCCAAACTGTCCTTCACAATGGCTGGACCATTCTACATTCCCACCAGCAGTGGATGAGTGTTCACATTCCTCTAAATCCTTTCCAACACTTATAGTCCTCTGTTTTTTTAATAGCCGCCAGTCACATGGGTGTAAGATGGTATCTCATTGTAGTTTTGATTTGCATTTCCCTAATAGCTAGTGATGTTGAGAATCTTTTCATGTGCTTTTTAGCCATTTGTATTTCTTCCTTGGAGAAGGGTCTTTTCAGGTCACTTGCCCATTTTATAAATGGGTTGCCTTTTTATTTTTGAGATGTAGGATTTCTTTATATATGCTGGATATTATGCTCCTATCAGATATATGGTTGCCAAATATTTTCTCCCATAGGGTAGGCTGCCTTTTTACTTTCTTGATAATGTCCTTTGAGATGCAAAAAATTTTAATTTTGAGGAGATCCCATTTATCCATTTTTTCTTTTGCTGCTCATGCTTTGGGTGTGAAGTTCATGAAACCATTTCCTATTACAAGGTCCTATAGATGCTTCCCTACATTATCTTCCAAGGTCTTTGTGGTCTTGGCTATTATATTTAGATATTTGATCCATCTTGAGTTGATTTTTGAATAAGGTGTGAGATGGTGTTCCTCTCTCATTCTTTTGGATATGGATATCCAGTTCTCCAAGCACCATTTCTTGCAGAGGCCATTCTCTCCCAGTTGAGTGGGATTGATGGCCTTGTCGAATATCAGATGACTGTATATGTGAGGATCTATATCAGAACTCTCAGTTCAGTCCCATTGGTCGGTATGTCTATCCTTGTGCCAATACCATGCAGTTCTGACCACTGTAGCTTTGTAATATGTTTTAAAGTCAGGTAGTGTGATACCTCCAATTTCATTTTTCTTTTTCAATATGTCTTTGGCTATTTGGGGCCTCTTACCCTTCCAAATAAATTTTGTAATGAGTTCTTCCATTTCACTATAAAATGCTGTGTTCATTTTTATTGGGATTGCATTAAATCTGTAGATTAGTTTGGGTAGGATAGACATGTATATATGATGTTTAGTCTTCCTATCCATGAACAGGGAATATTCTTCCATTTATTTAAGCCTTCTTTGATTTCCTTTAACATTGTTGTGTAGTTTTCCATGTATAAGTCATTTACATCTTGAGTTAAATTTATTCCTAGGTATTTGATTCTTTTAGTTACTATTGCAAATGGTATTTTTTAAAATTCCCTCCTCAGATTGCTCATTTTTGGTGTACAGAAAAGCTACTGATTTTTGAGCTTTGATTTTATAGCCTGCAACTTTACTGAACTCATTTATAAGTTCTAGAAATTTTCTTGTAGATTTCTCAGGGCATTCTATGTATAGGATCATGTAGTCTGCAAATAGTGAAATTTTTACTTCTTCCTTTCCAAATTGGATGCCTTTTATATCTTTTTCTTGCCTCAATGCTTGAACAAGTACTTCTAACATAATGTTAAATAGGAGCTGTGAAGTGGCATCCTTGCCTTGTTCCCAATCTTAGAGGGAAACTTTTAGGATTTCACCATTGAAGATGATGTTAGTTGTGGGTTTTTCATATATACCCTTTATCATGTTCAGAAAATTTCCTTCTATTCCTATCTTTTGCAGTGTTTTTATCAGGAAAGGGTGCTGTATTTTGTCTAATGCTTTTTCTCCATCTAAGAGATGATCATGTGATTTTTTTCTTTCAATATGTGGTATATTACATTGATTGATTTTCTTATGTTGAACCATCCTTGCATACCCTGGATGAAACCCACTCATAGTGTATAAATTGTTTGATGTGTTGTTGATTGTGATTAGCAAGTATTTTGTTGAGGATTTTAGCAGCTAGGTTCATTAGAGAGATTGGTCTGTAATTTTCCTTTCTTGGGCATCTTTGTTTGGCTTTAGTATTAGGGTAATGTTGGCATCATAGAATGAGTTAGACAATGATCCTTCTGCTTCTGTTTTTTGGAAGAGTTTAAGCAAGATGGGTGTTAGTTCTTTCCGGAATGCTTGGCAGAATTCACCTGTGAAGCCGTCTGGTCCTGGGCTCTTCTTAGTTGAGAGATTTTTGATGACTGAGTGTATCTCTTTACTTGTAATTGGACTGTTGAGTTAATAAATTTCTTTTTTCATCAATGTAGGCTGCTTGTGAATTTCTAGGAATTTGTCCATTTCCTCTAAATTATCATTCTTGTTGGTTTATAATTTTTCAATGTATCCTCTAATGATACTCTTTATTTCTGTGGGGTCAGTCGTGATATCCCCTTCCTCATTTCTTATTTTGTATATTTGCATCTTCTCTCTTTTTTTCTTTGTTAGTGTGGCTAAGGGTTTGTCAATTTTGTTAATCATCTTGAAGAACCATCTTTTGGTTTTCTTTATTTTTTATAGTGTTTTCTTATTTTCTATTTCATTTAGTTCTGCTCTAATCATTGTTATTTTCTTCTTTCTACTTCCTTTGAGGTTAGTTTGTTGTTTTTCCAATTCCTCCAGGTATGCAGTTAGGTCTTTGATTTCAGCTCTTTCTTCTTTTTTGATATGTGTATTTATGGCTATTAATTTCCCTCTCAGTACAGCTTTTGCTGCATCTCATAGGTTTTGATATGTTATGTAGTCTTTTTCATTCATTTCAAGGTAGTTCCTGATTTCTTTTGAATTTCCTCCTTGACCCACTGTTTGTCTAAGAGCGTGTTGTTTAACGTCCATATCTTTGTGCCTAACCTGCTTCTCAGGCCCATACTGATTTCCAAATTCATTCCATTGTGGTCAGAGAAATTACTTTGTATAATCTCAATCTTTCTGAATTCATTTAGATTTTTTTCTGCAGACTGGCATGTGGTCTATCTTGGAGTATGATTGATGTGCACTTGAGAAGAATGTATATCCCACTGTATTTGTGTGTAGTGTTCTGTATATATCTATTAGATCTCAATCCTCAAAAGTATTAATCAAAGTCTTTTTTTTTTTAATTGATTCTTTGTGGAGGTGTTCTGTCTAATGGTGATAATGATGTCTTAAAGTCCCCCACTATAATTGTAGAGGGATAGTTTTTTGCCTCATGTATTTTGAGGTGCCCCTCTTAGGTGCATAAATGTTTATGATTGTTCTTTCTTCTTGAAAGATTATACCTTTCACTAATATATAGTGACCATATTTGTCTCTTACAATAGTTTTGCATTTAAAGTCTATTTTGTCCAATATTAGTATAGCTACTCCCACCCTCTTTTGGTTATTGTTTGCTTGTAAGATTGTTTTCCAGCCATTCACTTTCAGCCTCCTTGAATCCCTAGGTCTAAGGTGGGTTTCTTGTAGACAATGTATAGATGGGTCACATTTCCTTATCCATTCTGCCAATCTGTGTCTCTTGACTGGTGAGTTTATTCCATTAACATTCAGTGTTATTACTCTCAAGGAATTACTTACACTAGCCATATTTTTGTTGGGTTTATGTATGTCATATGTTGTTTTCATTTCTCTTTTGTCTTTTTAATTGTTCTTACTCTCTCCTCCAACTCTCTCTCTCTCCTGCTTTTTCCTTTCAACCTGCAGAACTCCCTTTAGTATTTCTTGAAGGGCCTGTTTCTTATTGGCATACTCTCTTAATTTCTGTTTATCTGTGAATATTTTGACCTCTCCATCATTTTTGAATGCCAGCTTGGCTGGATATGGAATTCTTGGCTGGAATTTTTTTTATTTAGTACCTTAACTATGTCATACCACTGCCTTCTTGCCTCCATGGTTTCAGATGAGAAATCAGCACTTAATCTTATTGAGCTTCCCTTGTATGTGATGATGGTTCTCTTTTCTGTTGTTGCTTTCAGTATTTTCTCTTTGTATTGAGTACTGGACAATTTGATGAATATATGTATTGGAATAGGCCCACTGGGATTTATGCTGTTTGGGGTGTGCTACGCTTCCTGGACTTGTACATTCATCTCCCTCAATAGCATTGTGAAGTTTCTAGCCATTATTTCCTCCAACACTCCTTCTGTCCCCTTTCCCTTCTCTTCTCCTTCTGGGATGCCTATAATGTGGATGTTTGTGTGTTTTGTGTTGTCATTCAAATCACTAAGCCCCTTTTGGACTTTTTCATTTTATCTATCTGTTCTATTATCTGTTTTATTTCAGATGTACTGTCTTCCACATCACTGATTCTTTCCTCCACCTTCAAATCTACTGTTATGTGCTTCCAGTGTCTTTTTGATTTCTTGGATTGGGCTATCCATCACCATCATATCCATTATCTATTTATGAATATTTACAATTTCTTCAGTATGTTTTCCAAGTGTCTTCTTAATATCCCTAATCTTTTCCTTCACTTCATTAAGTTGTTCCATATTTGTTTGGACAGCTTTGATTTGTTGTTCAATGTTATGCACCTCTTCCTGGGTTTTAGTATGTTCATTGGACTGGGCCATGTCTTCCTGTTTCTTAGTATAGTTTGTAATTTTTTGTTGCCCTCTGGTCATCTTTTTATCTTGATGGGTTTATTCAGTTGATTAGCTTCTCTTTTTACTCTAGGGTTTTATTTAATTGCTGTTTTGTGTGTGTGTGTTAAGTTTTCTCTTTGACACTTTGTTCTTCATATTCTATTTCACTGCTGTTGTCTATGTTCCCTTGGAGGAAAAAATTAGGGCCAGAGAAAGTGAAAGAGGTAAGAAAAATAAAAGGATAATAGCAATAATAATAGTAATTGTTAGAAAAGGAACTGTTTGAATCCTTGGAAAATGAATATTTAACTCATGTAAGCAGTGTAGAGTAACAGGAATAAAAAAGTAGGGTACCAACACTGAAATTGGAAACCAAATAGAGATAAGTATATCGACTGAATTAAAAGGCCAGTATGATGAGGAGAGAAAGAAAAAAAGAAAAAAATTAATAAAAGAAAAAAAGCAGTATAGATGAGGTTGAAATAAAAAACCAGAAAAATTGAGGACTAAACAAAGAGATATGGAATGTAAGAACAACAACAGAAAGCAGAAGATAGAATGATGAGTGAAGGAAGAGATAGCCCTAGTATACAAAATTAGTATACACAAAAAAGGGGAAATCAAGGAAGAGGAAACACAGTAACCAAGAATCAAGCCAGCAGCACCTTGAGGAATTTATCTCTTCATCCAGCTCCCTCCAGATTGATGCCTTGAAGCCTCCTACTCTGTGGGTTCCCAAAACAGCTCACTTGGGCAGGATCTTGTCTTCATTCAGCAGTTTTTTTGCGAGAAAGATCTGCCTATGTTCCTTTGAAAGAAAAAAAAAATTAGAACCAAAGAAAAAGAAAGAGATAGGAAGACTAAAAGAATAATAGTAATGGTAATAGCAAAAGGTAGGAGAGAAAACATACAAGACCTAGGAAATTGAAAGATTAACAAGAGTAAGAAGCACAAAGAAATAAGATTAGGAAAGTGAAATATAAACAATGAAACAAGAAACAGAATAGAGAAAAAAATTATATAGAATGAATTAAAATGCTGGAATGGCGAGAAGAGGGGAAAAGAAAACAGAAAAGAGAAAGAAAAAAGTAAGAAAGAGAAAGTATACAGAGAAAAAGGGAGAGATGGAGAAACAACAAACAAGAAAAATTGGAGACTAAATAAAAGAGGTGGAATGAAAGAACAGCAATGGAAAACAAAAGATATAAAGATGAAGGAGTGAAAAGAAATAGCGCAAGTAGAATAGATCATTAACCAAAAGAATAAAAGAAAAAGAAACAAGCAGAGAAAGAAAGGAAGGGGATAAAAAACAAGTAAGAAACAAGGCAGCAACAACACATTAAAAAAAAAAAAAAGACTAAAGAAAAAAATAATAAACACGGATAAACAGCCTTCTTTCTTAGACCCCCAAGGTTCTTCTCAGGCTGCTGGTGTTCCTCAATCACTCACCCTGCAGCCTGCCCTCTGCAGGTTTTGAACTGGGTTTTAGTGAGTAAAGTAAGGGAAATAAAGAAAACGACCTTTGTTGTTTGTTTTTTTTTAAAATAAGAGATCCAAGAAAAGCTAATACAAAGAAAATGTCTATATGTTCCCTGTCATAAAGTTTCAGCTGGATGCTTGATAACCTGGTGGATCTCCTCTCAAGGAATAGCCAGGAATAGAAGCAGGAACCTCATATATGCTAGGCAGGAATTTTTCCACAGAGCTATTCTGGGTCCTTAGGTTGTTTATCCTTTCAGAAGGCTATCCGCCCCTTTTCCCTCAGTCAGGTTAGATTCCCTGCAGCCAGCTGGAATGGTGCTGATGGCAGCCTGTCTCTGCCTCCTCACTAATGTAATTCCTCTCTTTACCTAGGTGGCTGGGCATGACCACCAGCCTGAGGTGATCCCCCTCCCCTCTCCCTGTCGAGTCAGGGTCCCTTCTGATATTCAAAGGGGGCCCACCTGGCTAAACTCGCCACACACAAAAAAAAAAATCACTCTCCACTCTCCCAGACCTCTCTTCTTCACAGGGAATCTGCCATCACACTCCTGTTTGGAGCAGGGGGCTGGGTCTCCTCCTAGCCTGCCTGCCCTGAGGGCTGGGTATGTTTTGCCCCTTCCAGCCACTAAGGTAAGCAACCCTCGATTATTCGAGGCTTTCCTGTCTGTCCAGTACCCTCTTAGATGACTCAGAGCACCTTCCCAGGGAGTTAGACGTCTGCTCTACTCTCAGTTAGATACAATTCACCAGGAGTTTTACCTTCATTTAGTAGCTTGAGAGTGGGGGAGGGGAGACCTTCCCAGCAGCGGGGAGTTTTAATAACTCATGATTACTTGTTTTGACTTCTTTGTGTCTCTGACCCTCACTCTTCTGGGAGTTGGTAAGCAGTGTCTTAGTTTGCTGTGCCCCAAAGCAGATCCCCATGGCAGCCTCTGGCTTTTTCTTTGTTGTTTTAGTGAGAGCTAAGAATTATATGTCTAACCCATTGGCCATGTTCCCACAATCCCCCTGTAGCTCCTATTAAACTGTAGTTTCTTTGGGAAAATATAGTCAAAATGATTGGGGAAACAATTTATGATATAGTAGTTGCCAAATATATAATCTATAAAATAATTTCAACTATATAAAATTTCACAGAAAAAAGACTAATTCGATAAAATATCAACCTCTAACTCTGAGTACTTTGTTTTAAGGGGTTTCTTGGCCTATGATCCTTGCCAGTTGATAATTTGACTGATCTCTTCAGAATTCCATGGGATAACTACCAATTAGAAGCACGGTTGATCATAGTCTTTGCTCATCTCCTCTCAGGAAAAGTTCATGCTATCTGTACTATTTTCCTCAAAAATCTGATGGGGAGTTTCCTTTCCATAAACTGTTTCTTTCTTCCAGGCAGAACTGAAGACACCTGTCTTAGGAGGGGAAGACGTTTAGTCTTTTGTGTCAATTTAGCTAGGTCCCCATTCTGTGGTGTGAGTAGAAACCACTTGGGGAACAGTAATGAGGCATCCATCAACCTCCTGCCAGGGTGGTGTCAAAAAAGGCCTCCTGGGGCTCCTGAAATTCCATGCCTAAACAGTGGATACGAAGTGCCCTTTGCCTCAGAGTGTCAGAGAGTGGAAAACCTGAATATCTACCACCATCTAGAGTAATTAGGCAATGACCCTATTTCTCTGCCAGTTCAGTATCAGAGGAGCCTTCTAAAAGGGAAATTTTAAATAAGATCTAAAGCTTTGGTTGGTAAATCAGGGTCTGTATCTAGTTAGGGTGTATGTTGGAATTATCTTTGTTGTTTTTGTATTATTTTTGCAATTTTCCTGTAAGTTTGAAGTTGTTTTTTTTAAAAGATGATCGATTTGCCACTGCATGTCATTGACTATCAATGTTCACTTTTGCATTGGCAATGAAGTCCTTACTGCCTTGAAATCTAACAAGATCAGAAAACTAATTTCTAAAAAATGTCTTTAAGGTTCTAATCCCATGAAACCACTTCCTATACCAAAATTTATATCGATCTGGTCAAGAAAACTCTATGGACCAATATAGTGATGTAAGACACCCCCTGAAAAAGTTTCCCCAGAGAATTTTCTAATAAAAAGACAAATTCAACTTGCTTAGAACTCTGGAGGATGGTAGAGAATGGATAACAACTCCACAAATGCTGGATCAAAGAAAAAGAAAAATATCATATAGGAAATTTCCATCCCAGAGCCAGCCTGGATCCCTTCCCCTCACTTGGTCCCACACAGCTTGGGTATCACAGATATAGCATGGCCTGGTCCGTCCTGCTGCAGAGGCAGACTATAAAGCCACTCACAGCAGCAAGTTAGAACCCCATGCATATCCAGACACAGGGATACAAATCCACAGAAACCCAGGGCAGAACACAAGCCTCTAAGCCATGCTCCATAAAAAGGGCCATCCAGAGGAAGGGGGGGGGTGACAAAATGAAAAAGAGAGACCACAGCAGAACTGTTGGCAAAAGGTGCACTCACTCAATCCAGTTTCTGCTGGCTGGACCACCTAACTGTAAAATGAACTGTATTAGAGCAACCCACCTTTCTGAGTAGACCCCATCTGGCTTGCTTGGGGTGGTATACCCTAACAGTGAAGACAGTGGAGGCAGAAAAGACCCACAGAAAAAAAGAGGGAGGCTTAAAACTGAACTGCCATAAGACAGCTCAGGCCTGAGAGCTGAAAAGTGTAAGGAAAAGGGGCCACTCAGTGAAGAAGAGAATTTAAACAAATCATAGGAGCTGGGGAGAAAATTCTGCACAAAACAAACAGAACAAGTCAAGCTTCCTGGAGAAGGAACAAAGAAAAGGAAACTCTGTTCTGGGGGTGAAACAACTGCATGAAAGTACAATCTCAAAAATTATGCTGCATAGCCAAAGCAAGAATCAGATGAACAAGAGCTGAGAAAATCTGAAGAGTTAAACATGGGCTACTCTAAAGGTACAGAATAAGTTGGACAAATCATCAAAGAAGAGACTAATACAAAGCCAATCAACAATAACCCTAAAGAAGAGAAAGAAACTGACATTCAGAGTTAACTCATCAAATAATCAGATGCCAAGACATCAGAAAAAAAATTAGTAGCCATACTAAGAAGGAGGAAGTTATGCCTCAGTCAAGGGAACAAATTAAAATTTCAGAGGAGACACAGAATTTGGAACAACTAATCAAAGAAGTTCAAACAAATCTCCTAAATCTATTCAAGAAGATAAAGGAAAGTATAGAAAAAGAGTTAAAGTTTATTAAGAAGACAATGTATGAGCATAAAGAAGAATTTGAAAGTATAGAAAGAAACATAACAGAAATTTTGGGGAGGAAAGGCACAATAGTAGAGATTAAAGTACACTATAGACATATATGTTAGTTAGTCAAAGAGGTGCTGATACAAAATACCAGAAATCTGTTGGCTTTTATAAAGGATAGTTATTTAGGGTAGACACTGATAGTTATCAGGCTATAAAGTGTAATTTACTTCCTTCACCAAAGTCTGTTGGCACATGTTGGAGCAATATGGCTGCTGATGTCTGCAAGGGTTCAGGTTTCCTCTTCCTCTTACGGCTCCATCATCCCAGCTTCTTCCAATATCAGCTGTAGGCTGGGATAAGTCTCGTCTCTCTCCCAGGGCTTTTTTTCTCTCTGGGCTCAGCTGCTCTGTTAGCGCCACAAGGTCAGCTACAGACTATCAGACTCTTTCTCTTCCTGGGGCCTCTGCCATGTCTATGGAGCTGTCTCTATTCCTCTGTATTCTTCTCCTGTGTGTTTACTTCCTGGGGCTCCAGATATCAAAACTCAAACTCTCTCCTCTGCTGTAAAGTGTTCTCTGTGAGTCCCTGCCCACCAATGGGGTGGTGACTCAACACTCTACCGACATGGCCCAATCAAAGCCTTAATCATTATTTAATCAAGTAAAAGTGAAGCCTCTGAATTTACTACAATTTAATACACCCAGGAGAATAGACCAGTTTACAAACAGACTCCAATATCTATTTTTGGAATTCATAAATAATACCAAACTGCTACAGTATACAAAGGCAGATTTGGACAGAAAGAAGAAATAATCAGTGAACTAGAAGGCAGAACATTTGAAACCATACAGTCAGAAGAACAGATAGAGAAAATAATAGTAAAAATTGAGCAGTATCTCAGGGATTTGAGTGACAGCATGAAATGTACAAACATATACATCATGGGTGTTCCAGAAGAAGAGAAGGTAAAAGGAAGCAGAAAGAATATTTGAGAAAATAATGGCCAAAAATTTCCCAACTCTTATGAAAGACATAGATACATATGTCCAAGAAGCACAATGTACTACAAGCAGAATAAATCCTATTAGACCTACTCTGAGGCATATACTAATCAGAAAGTGAAATGTCAAGTATAAAAGGAGAATTTTGAAAGCAGCAAGAGAAAAGAAATTCATCACCTACAAGGGATCCTTAATAGGACTAGTGCCAATTTCTCATCAAAAACCATGGGAGGGGGAAAGTGATTGGGCTCTCGTCTGCCATGTAGGAGGTCTAGGGTTTGATTCCTGGGGCCTCCTGGTGAAAAGCAAGTTGGCCCACATGGTGAGCTGACCCATATGGAGTGCTGGCCTGCACAGAGTGCTGGCCCACGCAGGAGTGCTGGCCCACGCTGAGTGCTGGCCTGCTCAGGAGTGCCAGCCTGCACAGAGTGCTGGCCTGCATGAAGAGCTGATGTAGCAATATCATGCAACAAAAAGAGTCACAGAAGAGAAACAATGAGAGACACAGAAAATCAGGGAGCTGAGGTGGTGCAAGGAATTGAGCAGCCTTTCTCCACTCCAAAAGGTCCCAGGGTCGGTTCCCAGTGCTGCCTAAAGAGAAGACAAGAAAACACAGAAGAACACATAGAGAGCAGATGGTGAGCATAAAAACAACAACAGGGGGAGGGAGGATAAATTAATTAATTAATTAAAAATAAAACCATGGGAGGGAAGTGGATGTGGCTCAATCAATTAAGTGTCCACTTCCTACATGGGAGGCCCTGGGTTTGGTTCCCAGTGCCTCCTAAAGAAGACAAACAACAGGAAGACACTGAACAAAAACAATGAGCAGACTTCAAGGAAAAAATGACATACAGACAATAAGTAAAAACAATGAGCAGACAACAAGCAAAAGAACAAGAAGCAGACAATGAGCAAAGAAAACAAGCAAGCAACAAGCAACAACAAGCAAAAACAAAACAAGCAGGAAGCAGATGTGGCTCAAACAGTTGAGTGCCCGCTTCCCACATGGGAGGTCCCAGGTTTGGTTCCTGGTACCTCCTAAAGAAAAAACAGACAATGAGCAAAAACAATGAGCTGACAGCAAGCGCAAATAATGAGCAAAAACAATGAGCAAACAGACAAGGGAGCCATCCTGGGGGGAAGGGGGTGTAAAAAAACAAACATGGGAGTAAGAAGGTAGCAGTAAAAGATATTTAAGGTACTGAAAGAGAAAAACTGCTGACCAAAAATATTTTATCTGGAAAAACTGTACTTCAAAAATGAGGAAGAGTTTATGTATTTGGCTATTTTAATGGCTTCATTTTTGAAGAAGCTTTGGATCACAGAAGGGTTACAAATGGGACAGGGGAGGATTATTGGTGTGGGGTGTCAGTGATGGGGATACATGGGAACAAGTTCACCTGGGCATACATATAAGGTATACAAAATGTTCAAATGTTCACGGGGCATTGTCACAGTGGGTGGAGACTCACACAATAACTGAGAGAATATTGAATTCCCATCCTGGAGAGCTCTGCCACATTCTCTAATGGAGCAACAACAGTCCCCCAAGTGCAGGGGCAATGACTGTCAAAGAAGGATGATCCATTGACGGGCCCTTGATATTGATGACTATGCTTATGAGCCTTTGCTCTTGAAATGGAAACTTAGCCTATTGTTATGGGATGCCTAAGAATTGCCTCCTGAAAGCCTCCTTGTTGCTCAAACGTGGCTTCTCTCTAAGCCAAATTCAGCATATAAATGCATTACCTTTCCCCCAGTGTGGGACATGATTCCCAGGGATAAGCCTCCCTGGCACCGAAGGATTACTACCAAGCACCAACTAGCAATGCGACTGGAAAAAGACCTCGAATAAAAGGGAGAAAGGTAAAGACAAATGAGTTTATATGACTAAGGGACTTCAAAGTGAGTCGGGAGGTCATCACAGAGGTAACGTTTATGCACGTCTCAGCAGGATCTCATAGACTTCCAAAGTGGATACTACCCCAAATAGTGGGGCTCCTGAGGGCTCTGGAGACACCCAGGTCCTATGGTCAGGGCAGATAGCTCCGGAGTTTGGTGCCTTGCTAGTGGGCCCTACTTTGGAGTTTGTGTTCCTGAGAGTGACAGAGTTGGACTCAATTATGGCTTCCCTACACATGACTCATCTGTCCCTTCTATTTAAACCAATACTTGGTGCTGGAGCTTGTAGGTGTACATCCAAGAGACTCGCGTCTTTGGGCTGGCCATGTGCCAGCTGGGCCCAGAACCTCAGCGGAGTTGCAGCACCTACTCTACTGTTCATCGGACTCACCCAGGACAACTAACAAGGAGATGATGATGGACAATGGCCATCCCAAGGAACAGAGAGAGTCTGAAACTGCAAAAAAGATAGTCCCATCCACCTTCCCCATGGGAGATATGTCCCCTATCAACTAGAGGTGAAGTGGACATCACCATCCCAGAATCCTCAGGATTGGGGAAAGAACTATGGACTAGAGTGAACTTACTGGTGTTCTACTATAGACATATTGTGATTCTAGCAATGGAAGAAATTAAAACATTGATGTAGAGCCAGTGGCCACTGGAGGCTCTGGGGGCAGGGAGAGAAAAAAACAGTTGTAATACGGGGGCTTTTTTGGGACTTGGGAATTGTCCTGAATGACATTGCAATGACAGATATAGGCCATTTTATAGCATCACATAACATGCAGAACTGTGTGGGAGAGAGTGTAGACTATAATGTGAACTATGGTCCACGCTTAATGGCAAAGCCACAGGATGCGTTTATCAATTGCAGTGAATGTGCCACACTAATGAAGGATGTTTATGTGGGAGGACGTGGGAGATGTAAGGAGTGGGGTTTATGGGAATCCCTATATTTTTTGTGTAACATTTATGTAATCTAACTATCTTTAAAAAATTTTGTTTTATTATTATTAAAATATATATATACATATTCACAGGTAAACAGAAATTGAGAGTGTTCCTCAACAAAAGACCTGCACTACAAGAATTATAAAAGGGAGTTCCGCATGTTGAGGGGAAAAGACAGGAGAGAGTGGCTTGGAGTACCATGAAGAAATAAAGATCTTCATTAAGGCTAACTAAAAGTAAATGCAAAACCAATGGTATTATATCCTCAATATATAACTCTACTCTTTAATTTTTAAAAGAGTAGGAATACAAATGAACAAGAAAAAGGCATATTTCCTAATTATGGACATGTAAAATATAGGGAATAAACAACATAAAGAGTGAAACAGAGGGATATGGGAACAGAGAATGTATATGTTTTTGAAGCAAAGTTGGTATCTTTTAAAAAATTATTTGGTTAGAGATGTAGGTTGTGTAATATAAAATCCAAGGTAACCACAAAGAAAATATTTTAATAACATACATAAACAGAAATGAGAAGGGGATCTGTGAGACACATAACAAAAGATAAACTATACAGAAAAGGAATTTGCAATAAGGGAAAGGGAAGATAAAAAAGATATAATATATAAAACCAAAGGACAAAATGGCTGAAGTAAGTACAACATTTACAGTAATAACACAGAATGTTAATGATTAAACTCACAATTAAAAGACACAGTTTGGCAGAATGGTTTAAAAAGCATGATCCAACTAAATGCTGTTTACAAGAGACTCCTTTTAGATCCAAAGACACAAATAGGTTGAAAGTGAAAGGATGGAAAAAGATATTTCATGCAAATAGTAACCAAAAAATAGCTGCAGTAGTTAGACAAGTATTGGACAATATAAACTTTAAGTTAAAATCTAGTATAAGAGACAAAAAAGAACACTATATATTAATAAAGGGTCTATCCACCAAGAAGACATAACGATCATAAATATTTATGCACCTAACAATGGTGCCCCAAAATACATGAGGCAAACTCTGGCATAATTGAAAGGAAAAATAGATGTCTCTACAGTAATAGTTGGACACTTCAATACACCACTCTCATCAACTGATAGAATATCTACACAGAAGATCAATAAGGACATAAAAAAAGTTGAATTATATGATAAATGAACTAGACCTAACAGACATACATAACATTTCACCCAAAACACACATAGATCATTCTCCAGGATAGACACATGTTTGGTCACAAACAAGTTTCAACACATTTTAAAAACTTTAATCATACAAAGCATCTTCTCTGACTTGTCACTGTACATACAAGATAACAGATCTTACAGTGTCCAAATCAAGGCTTCATCACGCGATGCTTAGTTCCTCAAAGACTGGCTATCTGCAATCTTGGACTCCTCTGTCATATGGCAAGGCACATGGCAAGCACATGGTGGCATCTACTGGTCTCCCTTCTCTTCCAGGTTTTGTTGCTTCAGCTTCTGGCTTTCTTTGGCTTTCTCTCGGCTTCTGTAAGTTTCTCTCAGCTTGTGTGGCTTTTTTTTCTCTCTCTGTGTCTTCATCCCATTTATAAAGGACTCTAGTAAGAGGATTGAGACCCATCCTCAGTAATATCTTACTGAAGTAATTTAATCAACGGTTGGAAACAACCCAAATGTCCATCAACAGAAGCATCGTTTCTTAATGAAAACACTTAGAGAAATAAGAATACAAGGAAACATTCTTAGCATGATAAAGGGCATATATGAAAAGCCCACAGCTAACACCATACTCAATGGTGAAAGACTGAGAGCTTTCCCTCTAACATCTGGAACAAAACGAGAATGCCCAATGTCACCACTTTTATTCATCATTGTGCTAGAAATTCTAGCCAGAGCTGTTAAACAAGGAAAAGAAATAAAAGGCATTCAGATTGGAAAAGAAGAAGCAAAATTTTCACTACTAGGAGATGACATGTTCTTATAAATAGAAAGTCTCAAAAAATCTACAACAAAGCTACTAGAGCTCATAAATGAATTCAGCAAAGTGGTGGGATACAAGATCAACATGCAAAAATCAGTAGTGTTTCTATGCACTAGTAATGAGCAATCTGAGTAGGAAATCAAGAAAACATTCCATTTATGATAACAACTAAAAGAATCAGTTATTTAGGAATAAATTTAACCAAGGAAGTAAATGACTTATACACAGAAAACTATAAAACATTTCTAAAAGGTATCAAAGAAGACCCAAATAAATGGAAGGACATTCCATGTTCATGGATTGGGACACTAACTATCATTAGGATGTCAATTCTACCCAAAAATTATTTACAAATTCAATGCAATCCCAACCAAAATTCCAAAAGCCTACTTTGCAGAAAAGGAAAAGCCAATTGTCAAATTTATTTGGAAGGATAAGGGGCCCCAGATAGCCAAAAAATATCTTGAAAAATAAAAATGAAGTTGGAGGACTTACACTTCCTGACTTTAAAACTTACTACAAAGCTAAAGTAGTCAAATCAGCATGGTGTTGACACAAAGATAAATACATTGACCAATGGAATTTAATTGAGAGTTCAGAAATATATTATATCTATGGCCAATTGATTTTTTTGACAAGACATCCAAGTCCACTCAATTGTGAAAGAATAGTCTTTTCAACAAATGGTGTTGGGAGAAATGGATATCCAGAGGCAAAAGAATGAGAAAGGACCTGCCCTCCCCACCCCCCATCTCACACCATATACAAAAACTAACTCAAAACAGATGAAAGACCTAAATAAAAGAACTAGGACTATAAAACTCTTAGAAGAAAATGTAGGAAAGCATCTTCAGGATCTTGTGTTAGGCAATGGCTTTTTAGACTTTACACCCAAAGCACAAGCAACAAAAGAAAAAATAGATAAATTGGACCTCCTCGAAATTAAAAACTTTTGTAAATCAAAGGACTTTGTCATGAAAGTATAAAGACAAACAACTCAAAGGGAGAAAACATTTGGAAACCACATATCCAAAAAGGATTTAATATCCAGAGTATATAAAGAAATCCTACAAACCAACAATAAAAAGACAAACATTCCAATTTAAAAATGAGCAAAAGACTTGAATAGACATCTCTCAAGATAAGATATACAAGTGGCCAAAAAGCACATGAAAAGATGTTCAAAATCATTAGCCATCAGGAAAATCCAAGTCAAAACCACAATGAGAAACCATTTCAACCCACTGGAATAGCTACTATTTAAAAAAAAAAAAAAAACAGAAAATCACAAGTGTTGGAGAAGATGTGGAGAAATAGGAACACTCATTCATTGCTGGTGGGAGTGTAAAATGGTGTACCCACTATGGAAATTCCTTGAAAAGTTAAGGATAGAATTCCCATATGACTCAGCAATCCCATTTCTAAGTATATACCCAAAACAATTGAAAGCAAGGACTCAAACAGATATTTGGACACAGTTGTTCATAGCAACATTATTATTCACAATTGCCAAAAGATGGAAGCAAACCAAGTGTCCATCAACTGATGAATGAATAAATATAACGTGGTATATACATACAATGAATACTGTTCATTCATAAGAAATGAATGAAGTCCTGATATATTCAACAGCATGAAGGAAACTTGAAGACATTATGCTGAGTGAAATAAGACACAAAAGGAAAAATATTGTATGATCTCACTGATATGAACAAACTAGAATAAGCAAACTCATAGAATTAGAATCTATAATATAGATTTCCAGGTGCTGGAATGAGGGTAGAGAATGGGGGAGTTAATGCTTAATTTGTACAGAATTTCTATTTAGGATGATTGTAACATTTTGGAAATGGATGGTAGTGACGGTAGCACATTATTGTGGGTGTAATTAACAGTACTGAAATATATATGTGAATGTGGCTAAAAAGGGAAATTGTAGGTCATATATATGTTACTAGAATAAAAATAAAAGATAAAACTTAAAGATAACACAGTGAACCCTATTGTAATTTGATGCTCATAATAGGGTGGTGTATAGGAAACAATACACCTAGTGTAAACTATGGACTATAGTTAATAGTACAATTTTAATATTCTTTCATCAATTCTAACAAAGGTACCACACTAATGCAAAATGTAAACAATGGGGTATATAGGAATACTGTATTTTTTACATGATTTTTGCTGTTAACTTATAACTGTAATTTTTTTAAAATGTAAAGAAGAAAATTCTATGTTTTCAGGTTTAAAGGAATTGAATATAGATTTATATAAAGGGATTTAAGATGGAATAACTGGGGAAGTAAATGGAAGATGGCACCGAAGTTCAGGGAAGCCTATACTGAAGAACTCAACCTGATACGTCAAAGAGCCATTTGAGGGTGGGAGGTAAGGAATAAAATAAACAAACTTAACTAGGGACTACTGTTGCAACTCATATGAGCATGTCCACACTCCTGTTTTGAGTGAGTACATTTGTATTAAATTAAATTCTCCTGCTACTGAAAAAAATGGCTAACTAGGAAACCACTACAATTCTCAGCAAACTCTGGAAAATTTCACTTAATGTTTCAAATATGCAGTAGCAATGAAGGTGTTTCTCAAATGTTCACTGGGAATTTCCTGTGAATCTCATTTATAACCACATATTGGTTGCAACTGCTACCAGAGAATAGTGGCTTCTACTTCTCCTGAAGCCTGGAAATGAATGCCTTTCATTTCCAACTCATAATCTTATGTAAAGGGACTTTTGGAAATGTAGATCCTGGCCTCTCTATGAACAGTTTAGAAGTGACTGCAAGTTGGCAACAGACAATCCAGCATGCATATTTACATCAACATAATCACCTACATATATAAGACTTTGTCATTTTTTTACAAAATGGATTTGATTGCTTTGAATTTATAATTTGTTCTGCTATATGGTACCTTTTTTTCATGCTTTTCTGAATTATTTTTGTTCTTTATTTTTACATATGAATTCCATTGGGATTGTTGTTATAAATCAATTAAATGTGCTTATTACTTTCAGAAGATAGTTTTATGTTCTTCTTATCAAAAAATATAGTATATATTTCCATTTATCCAGACCTTGCACTGTGTCCTTAAATATTTTATATGGTTTTATGCATATAAATTTTTTCCTTTTATTAAATTTATTTGTAAGTTTTTTTGTAACTTTTATTTCTAAATGTAATGGAATAATTTATTCCATGTTCATTGCTAGTACAGAGAAAAATTTATTGACCCTTCTCTTTTGTCATCTATTCATTTTTCCAAATCCTCTCATAATAAATTTAAGAATGCTACAATGTTTATAATATTTTGTTTTATTCTTTTTATAGTTATTTTAGTAGGACTTCAAAAGGGGGTGAGTGTGGGTATGGTTGCAATCTGTCATCTCTTCTGTGAAGTCGGAGGTCTCCTTTAATCTCTGCTGTATCTCTAGTTAGTTCTCATCCCTATCGTATAATTACCCTATCACTCCTGTTTCCTTCATCCAGTTTGTTAGGGATTGAATCATGTCACTCACAAAAGGCATATTCATGTCCCTACCCCTGGTCCTGTGTAAGCCCCATTTATAAATAGGACCTTTGACAATGTTATTAGTTAAGGCATGTCCAAACTGAATGAGGGTGGGCCTTAATCCAATATGGCTGAAGTCCTTATACGCAAAGGAAATTGGACACAGAAAGAGAAGCCACAGGGAACAGCAAGAAGCTGGGAGTCAACAGAACCTGGAAGAGAAAGGAGAAGATGCCTTTATGTGCATTGCCATGTGACAGAAAATCCAAGGACCAAGAATCGCTGGCAGCTAGCACCAGAATGCCACAATATTAAGGGAGAAAGTCTTGCCTTGCTGATTGATGCTTCGAGTTTGGACTTCTCCTAGCCTCAAAACTGTGAGACAATAAATTCCAATTGTTTAATCCAACCCATTAAGCTCAGAAAGAGCCTTGTTTGGACTGGGTCAGAAAGATCCATGTTTGGACTGGGGAGTGATTGTCTCTGCCCTTTTGGTTAGAATTTTTTTTTCTTTTTTTTTTTTTTTTTTACCGGGAGGTCCTGGGGATTGAACCCAGTTTCCTCCATATGGGAGACGGACGCCCAACCAGTTGAGCCACATCCGCCCCCTTGGTTAGAATTTGAGGGTCCAAAATATTACTTTGCAATAATGAAATGAGAATCCCAGGAAGGGTTATAATGATCATCAGGTTTGAAGTGTGGAAATTGTTTCTCACAGATCAGGTCAAAGGAAAAGCTCATTTATACCCATGACCCCAGCTTTTTTAAAAAAAAGAATGTATTAGCAGCTAGGAAACTAAGACATAGTCCATGGAGTTTTATTATTTATTCAGCAATGGCTTTTTGATTTATTGACTCTTTCTACTGTTTTTGTTTGTTTTTCCATTTAATTATTTTCAGCTTTATTAATGCCTTTTTCCTGCTTTCTTTTGTCTAGTTTTTCTGAATTCTTAATATGAGTATAAAGTTTTTTAACTTCCTTCTTTATTAATAAAGACATTAAAAGCGATAAATTTTCCATTGAGGACAGATTCTGCTGTGACTTACAGGTTTTAGTGTGAACTTTTGTCCTTTCATTTGTTTCTGGTAGTTCGCATTTTCCCTTTTAATTTCTTCTTTGATCTAAGAGTTACCTCTGAGTTATCTACAAGTGTGTTTCTTAAATTCCAAGTTAAATTCCTGGGAACCTTTTGATATTTAATGAAAAATCTATTGATAATAATCTAAGGATTGATTTATAAGAGCTCTGTTTCTTTTAGTAAAGTATTCTTTCTGGACAAGTGCATAATTTGGTTAATAAGTATTCTAGAGATATATAAAAATATATAATTTCTATCTGAGGTATAAAAGTTCATTAGTCTTCTATACATCTTAGTTGTTTATTACTAGATTAGTCTAATTCTGAAAGAAGAGAATTGAAATACATTATTATAATGCATTTAAATCAAGACTAGTTTTACAATGAGGTATGTGTTTATATATATATATATATATATTTTTTTTTTTTTTTTAAAGATTTTATTTATTTATTCATTTATCGCCCCCTTGCTGCTTGCGCTCGCCGGGTCAGCCAACCACGCCGTGCGGGCGGGCCCGCCCCCACCAGGAGGCCCCGGGAACCGAACCCGGGGCCTCCCATATGGCAAACGGGAGCCCCACTGATTGAGCCACAGCCGCCTCCCTGTTTTTATATATTTAATTGTCAAATTGTTCTCTATATGCAGGCTTTTGACTATCATAATTTCTTTATAAAATTCTAATTGTTTATCCTACTCAATATTATACTTTATCCTTTCCAATATTAATATTTCCAGTCCTGCTTTCTTTTTGTTTACATTTGCCCTATCATCTCTTTGCTTGTTGTATTTCCAGTCTTTCTGGATTACATAGTTTTAAGTTATTTGTTCTTATAAATTACCTAGAGTTTTGCTTTTTAACCTTATCAGAGAGAGTCTGTCTTTTAATGGCAAAATTCAGTCCTTTCACACTTACCACAATTGCATATATTTTATTTTATCCCTTCTATCTAATGGTACATTTATGTTTACATTTATGTTATTGTTTCCTCATGTGATAATCTGAGCCTTTTGTGGACCCCAGGAAATTATGTTCTTGAGTTGGTCCATTCTTGTGGGTGTGAATCTATTATAGGTGGGAATTTCTGGTTGAATTACTTCAGTTGGGGGCTTTTGATTGGATTACTTCAGTGATGCATGATCCAGGGTGGGTCTTAGTCCTCTTGCTGGAGTCCTTTATAAATGGGGATTAATATGGAGAAAAAAGGCCAGAGAGAAAGAGAGAGAGAGAGAGATACCCAAGAGCTCAGAGAGGAAACTGGGAGAGAGGAAGCCACAGAAGGAGCAGCCAGAAGCTGAAAGCAATAGAGCCCTGAGAAGAAGAGAGGAGAAGGCAGAGACCTGAAGACAATACTATGTGCCTGATTGCCCACCGCTGCAGCTCGGGGAGAAGGCATCTCCTGATGGTGTCTTGATTTGAATACTTTTTTTTTTTTTTTAAGGTTTATTTATTTACTTTATCTATTTTAACCCCCCCCATCCCCATTTGCTGTTTTGTGTCCATTTGCTGGGCAATTCTCTGTGTCTGTTTCCTGCCATCTCTTCTCATCCTCCTCCTCCAGTCTTCACCATGATTTGATCCTGGAGATCTCCGATGTAAGAGAGAGGTGTCCTGCCACCTGAGCCACCTCGGTTCCTGGTTTTCGGAGCTTTCGGAGCATCTCGTCTTGTCTCTCCCCTGCGACTCTCTCCTGCGTCTCTCTCCTGTTATGTCATCATCTTGCTGCATGGCTTCCGGGGCCTAGCGGCTCACTGGCACACAGAGCCTGGCAGCCCATGCGCCTTCTATTTATATATATATTTTTTTATTTTACTGGGAGGTCCTGGGGATCAAACCGACGTCCCTCCATATGGCAGACGGACACCCAACCATTTGAGCCACACCCGCCCTCTGATTTGGATACTTTCATGGCCTTAGGACTATAAGCTTGCAACCTAATAAATCCCCTTTGTAAAAGTCAACCCATTTCTGGTATACTCCTTTGGCAGCCTTCAGCAAACTAAAATACCTCCTTATTTCTTGCTAAGTTTATCCAACTGATATTCATTTCATTTTCTGCAAAAAATAGATGGCATATTCAAATTGCATAATTTAATGAGAGGAATTTAATAGGGTAACTATTAAGAAAGGTGTGGGCAGGGCTTAGTATAAGCAAACAGGATAAAAACAGGGACCTATGACTATCGATAAACCTGAAGGGACAAGAAGGGAGAGCAGTTATTGGAACCCAGAGTGAGTGCTATGTACAGTTGTAGCCTTCGGTATAGAGGCATAGCAAAACAACTTATACCTGGCAGAGAGGAGTCTAGGAATATACATACTTCAACCTCATTCTTTTCCAGTTCTTCAGATCTACTGCTGTTGCCACCCATTGACCAAGCTGAAAACAGAAACCAGAGGACAAAGGACCTCCTTGATGCATTTCAGGAGCACAGACCAGAATGTTAAAGAATAGGGGACCCAGAGAAGTAAATATAAGATAATAGCAGACCATTTTACCCTGGTTTTCCATTCTTTTAATCAGGAATGATAGTCAACATATTTGACACACAGTATAGCACAGGCAGAAACAGATCCCTGTGCATGCTACTTATGACCAACCAATATGGATGCACCAATGATTATCTACTAAAATCACCACTCACCTTAATGGCTCTCCCACTTCCAATCTGCCCTGAAGAATCAGCCATAGAGCCTCAACTTGAAGAGAGTAACCCTGCTGCCTGGATATCTGGAACTGCCTCCCCTGAGGAAACAGCCCTCACAACTCCCTCTGAAGATGAACCCTGTTTCACTAGATGAAACTGCAATGGAATGTCCTTCAATAGTTGCCCTACAAGACACTACTAATTCCTCTCATGACCCACCTGCACTATACCTCTTTTCTTCCAGATATATAACTAAACTGGAGTCCTAACAGACCCCAAAAGGTGAGGTAAGAACTGTGACCCATGAGGAGGTGTGTTCCACTACAAAAGAACTGCATGATTTTTCCAATTTGTATAAACAGAAATCAGGGGACTATGCGTGGGAATGGATATTAAGAGTGTGGGATAATGGTGGAAGGAATATAAAGTTTGGATCAGGCTGCATTCATTGATATGGGCCCACTAAGCAGAGATCCTGGATTCAGTGTTGTAGCAAATCTGAATGCCAGAATTGCCTTGGTATAATGTAGATGAAGGGATCCAAAAGCTTAGAGAAATAATACTGTTAGAGAGGATTTATCATGTAAGACCTGCTCACCCACCCCAGGATTGTACACAGGATACAACTTTCACATTTCACCTTTCAGGAATAAATTTGTGAGAACAGCTCCATCATCATCCCTAAAGAGGTCTGTGGTGGCTCTTCTCTGTAGGTCAGATATTATTGTGGGAACTGTTATCACTGGACTTGGATCTTTAAACACAATGGGGATGATTGGATACTGAGTTGGCAGGAACCAGTGGCAGCACTTAATTGCCAAAAGCAAGGTAGGTGTGGCTACCATAATGGACAGCAGAGTCAAAGCTGTAATCAGGTCTGACTCTCAGAGACCGGTGGTGTTGGCTAGCAGATCAAAGAGATCCTAGAAGGGAAATAGATGGGCAATCTACTAAATTATTACTTGACCTGTATAAACAGAAAAGCTCTAGATCAAGTGAACAAAAGTCTAACCTGAATCACACACAACAGAATAGAATCTCCTCAATCAATTCTTGGATTTGAGACAGTTTACAGATCCAGAACACCTTGAATGAAGGAAGGCCAGATCCTGTTGGGGAAAGACCTTGCTACACTGCCAAAAATTTATGCTGTTAATCTTCTTCCCAGCCTTCCCCAAAAGGACATGCAGCCATTTATCAGGGTAACTGTGCATTGGGTAAAAGGAAATGATCAGGCATTTTGGAAATTATTAGACACTGGCTCAGAAGTGACATTAATTCCAGGAGACCCAAAATGTCCCTGTGGTCCACCAGTCATAGTAGGGCTTATGGAGGTCAGGTGATAAATGGAGTTTTATCTCAGGTCCATCTCAAATGGGTCCAGTGTGTCCCCAAACCCATTCTGAGGTTATTTCCCCAGTTCCAGAATGCATAACTAGAATGGGACATACTCAGAAAATGGCAGAATACCCACATACATTCCCTGACTTGAGGAATGAGAGTTATTATGGTAGAAAAGACCAATTAGAAGCCACTAGAACTGCCTCTTAGCAAAATAATAAATCAGAAGCAATATTGCATTCCTGAAGGGATTGCAGAGATTAGTTCAGGGGTATTGATTCCTACCACATCCCCATTCAACTCTATTTGACCTGTGCAGAAAATAGATGGATCTTGGGGGATGACAATGTTTGTCATAAACTTAACCAGGTGATACCTCCGATTGCAGCTGCTATTCCAGATATAGCATCATTGCTTGAGCAAATCAACACATCTCCTAGTACCTGGTATTCAGCTATTGATGTGGAAAATGCTTTTTTCTTGATATCTGTTAATAAAGATCACCATAAACAGTTTGCTTTAAGCTGGCAAGACCAGCAATATACCTTCACTGTCCTATCTCAGGGGTATATCAGCTTTCCAGCCCTATGTCATAATTTAGTTCACAAGCACCTTGATTGCCTTGTTGCATCACACTGGTCCATTATGTTGATGGCATTATGCTGATTAGAGTAAACTACTCTAAACCTATTAGTAAGGCATTTGTGTGTCAGAGGGGTGGGAGATAAATCCTACAAAAATTCAGGGACATTCCACCTCAATGAAATTTCTAGGTGTCCAAATGTATAGGGCGTGTCAGGATATCCCTTCTAAAGTAAAGGATAAGCTGTGGCATCTGGCTCCTTCTACCACCAAAAAGAGGCGCAACACCTAGCCGGCCTATTTGGATTTTAGAGGCAAAAATTCTTCATTTGGGTGTGCTACTCTGACTCATTTTTCAAGTGACCTGAAAAGCTGCTGGTTTTGAGTAGGGCCTGGAATAAGAGGAAGTTCTACAACAGGTCCAGGTCTTGTGCAAGCTGCCCTGCCACTTGGGCTATATGACTAGGACATCTAAAAGTGCTGCAAGTCTCTATGGTAAATAAGGTGCTGTTTGGAGCCTTTGGCAGGCCCCTAGAGAAGAATCACAGTGCAGACCCTGAGTTTGGGCTCATGAGCAAAGTGACCATGGTGGTAGAAATGGATATTATGCATTGGCTCAGCAACACAGACTTCCTTGCTAAAGCCACTGCTGCCAGCAACAGAGACAAGTACTCAGTCTCAGATATCACACCATTGCTCAAGGAATGGAGCATTTCCATCACAGAAAGAGCACCCCAGATACAGATTTGCCTTCCCTGTATGCCATGCTTCTGCCAAAATTACTATCCATGGACTTCAAGTATGCCTTACCCAACATTATGTTATTCTACACAGCATTGCTTCTGATTAAGGAACCTATTTCACAGCAAATGAAGTGTGAGAATGAGCACATGGTCATAGAATTCACTTTTCTTAACATGCTCCACATTATCGTGAAGCAGCTGGACTGATGGAATGGTGGAATGGACTTTTGAAGTCCCAGATGGGTGACAATACCTTGAAGAGCTGGGGCAATGTTCTCTAGGATGCTGTTTATTCTCTAAATCAGTATCTACTCTACATTGTTGATTCTCCTATAACCAGGATTCATGAATCCAGGAATCAAAGGGCGGAAATGGGAGTGGCACCACTCACAATTACCCCTAGTGATCCACTAGAAACATTTTTGCTCCTGTCTCCTCAACCTTAAGCTCTGCTTGTCTACAGGTCTTAGTTCCAAAAGGAGACCTTCCACTAGGAGACATAACAATGATATCGTTGAACTGGAAGATTGCCACCTGGCCAATTTGGGCTCCTCATGTCTCTGAATCAACAAGCAATAAAGGGAATTACTGTACCGGCTGGAGTGATTTATCCTGATTATCAAGGGGAAATAGGACCACTACTACACAATGGAGATAAAGAAGAGTTTGCCTGGAATACAGTAGATCCTGCAGGGTATCTCCTAGTACTACCATGTCCTTGATTAAATTCAATGCAAAACTGCAACAACCAATCCAGGCAGGACTAATAATGGCCAAGACCCTCCAGTAATGAAAGTTAGCATTATCCCAGCAGGCAAAGAACCAAGACCAGCTGAGGTGCCTTCTTAGGGTAAAGGGAATATGGAAGGAATAGAAGAAAGTAGTTATAAATATGAGCTATACCCATATACCAGTTGCAGAAATGAGGACTGTAATGGTTATGAGTATTTCTTCCTTGTTTTGTTATGAATGTTTTACATATATATAAATCAAATATCCTTGTTTTCTTTTCTATCTTATCCCCTTATTATACAATATAAGTTGCTGTAACTTTATATCATAGGATTTAAGTTGCAGGGTATCAAGTTTAAGAGTGAAGGACTTGCATCCTTTTCTGGGGAAAGTGTTAGTGTATTTCTGGTTGTACACAGACCATTTGAATTATGTTAGGCAAAAGTATGACTGCAATTGTTTTTAATTTAGAGAATAAGTATGGTTTAAGGAGATATGCATGGATGCCAAGGTGACAAGGGGTGGAGAGTGATAGTGAAGTTCATGTATCAACTTGGCTAGGTTATGGTGTCCATTTGTTTGGTCAAGCAAGCACTGGACTGATTGTTACTGTGAAGGAATTTCATGAATTTAAAGCATTAGTCAGTTGATTACATCTATGGCTGATTATAGTCACAATCAATGAAAGAGATTGCCTTCAGCAATGGCAAAAGTTTCATCTAAGTAGTTGAAGGTCTTAAAGGGAGAGCTGATGAGTTTAGAACTCAGAAAGAAGAATTTCTATCTTTACTCCAGCCAACCAGTTTCTCCTGGGAAATTCATTGAAACCTTCATCAGAGTGGCCTGCCCTAGGAACCCAGATTTGCCAATCCCCACAGTCTCATGAGCCAATTCCTACAATAAGGGTGGTTGGCAGGAACAGGATTTGAGGAGACTAGGTTCCCCATTGCAAGGTAATTTCTCCAGATAAGGTCAGTACAGGGTTTCAGCTGGGTGTGGCTAGAGTTCATAGACAGGGGAGCTCTGGATGCGTTCTACCACATGTGCATGATTAGTACATGATCATGATTAGCAGGACACATAGCAAATTTTATACATACCTTTGTAAGACGTGTGAGCTATTATGTTATATGCTACTCATAAGAGACAAGTTTTAAATATAAGTATGCAGAAGGATTTAAATAAAATATATGGATAAAAACATACAAATACCAACCAAAAGAAAGCTTATTAACAATATTGATAGTATTAATTATTATTAATAATATTAAAATATTAGTAAAATAGGTATATATTTATTACTAATAAAATGGACAATTCAATAGGAATTTATATAAACTTAATAGCTTCAAAATTCATAAAACAAAAACTGAGGGTTCAAAAAGGAATAAATAGAAAGATCCATAGTCACATAGAAGAAGTTAACAGCTCTTAGTAATTGATAGAATAATCAGACAAAAAATGAATAAAGAAATAAAACATTTAGACAACTTTAATCAAATTAACCTAATTGACACATATTAAACATTATACCCAACAAATGCAAAATACACATTATTTTCAAATTCATATGGAACATTTACAAAAGTAGATAATATCTATTGCCATAAAGTAAGTCTAAATAAATTTTAAAGAGGAACATTGAACATTTTTTTATTCTATCCTTCACTATAGAATAAAAAAATAAAAATTGCTTGAAGGAAAAATATTTAGAAAATAGTCAAGTGTTCTGAAAGTAAAGCATAACCTTCTGAATACCCATGTTTAAACAACAAATCAAAATGTATAATGGAAAATATTTTGAACTGGCTGCTAATGAATGAAAATACAAAATATTAACCTTTGTGGAGGCAGCTAAACTAATACATGTAAATTTTTCACTTCAGGGCATCTATGAGAAAAGACAGAAGAATGAATATGTTTTATCTAAGTTATAATGTTAAGAATCTAGAAAAATAACTAATTAAACTTTTAAAAGTAGCAGAATATGAAGAATAAGAGTACAGATTAATGTATAAAAGGCAAACATGAGAGAAAACAAAGCAAAAACTTGATTCTTTGAAAAGAATAATAAAATTGGTAAACACCTAGCAAAACTAAATAACAACAAAATTGAGAAAACACAAATTGCCAGAATGAGGAATGAAAGAAGAGATATCACTAAGGTTCCTATACTCATATAAAAGGAAATGAAAAGATAATATGAATTTTATGCCAAAACATTTCAAAATATACGCAATATGTACAAATTCTTTGAAAAACACAATTTACCAAAATTGGCACAAGAATAAACAGAAAAACTAAGTAATTCTTCATCTATTAAAGGCATTGACTCTGCAATCACAGATACACAAAGGATTTCTACACTGGATTGTTCCATATATTTTTGAAATAACACAAGTGACTGAATTGTCAGGAGCAAGAGTTCTAACTCATATCAAATGTTGCTGATAGCTTCAATGAACAAGAAATCACACAAAGGATGCAAGGTTAGGGAGAAGTCCAGAAAGATTAACACCATACCACATATCAAATATAATGAGGGTATGAAGACCCCACCATGGCAGCCCAATGCATTGAAATATCTGATAGGCAATATTAGGTCCATAGTACCCAGTCACATTGGCTAAGGCTTGGTCAGACCTGCATCATAGTTCAATTTCATTGTCTGTAAAACTGACTTCATCTTAGATCTCATTGCTTTCAAGGTAAGCCTCCCTAAAACATCTTCAACCCTAACCTCCAATTCAGTGTCCACTTCCACAGAACTAACCTACAACAATGATGACAGTAACTACTAAAAGTGTCTCACATTCCTAGGGCCAGGGGAGCAAAGGAAAAAGGTTGGTGTGTTAGAACATGGATGATTAAAGGACATCCCTGCAGAGTGGGAACCCAGGCTTCTAAAGAAGTCACCATGACCGGCTGCTGCTGGTGCCTCAGTAGCTCAGAGGAGGAGCACACTGCTAACTGCATAACTGCAATTCAAATCTCAGAAGGAGTCAATGGCAGACTGGTGCTAATATTTCTGAAGGAGATGAGGGTGGTTCTAACAGTGCAAACAAAACTAAATATTGCTACCAGAAAGAATGGCCCCAGCTGAAAGCACATAAGCACATAAGAATGTAAACTCCCTTCTCCCCTCATCCATCCTTCCAGTCTACTTCTACTGTCCCCAATTGGTACAGCAAAGAGGAAGAGAGCTGGTTTCCAGAGGCACATCCCAGATATTGCTTACAAGAGTACAAAAGTGGAAGAAGGTTTAGAACTGAGAGGCAATAGCTGAAAAACTGTGCCTTTGCTCTGTCTTTGCACAGTAAACAGACACAATGGCCAGGAAAAATAAACAATATTGCTTATAAAACTGAAGAATAAGAAGTAACATGCTAGGAATCTTTTGATGTCATAACTAATGTATATGATCTTGATATGAAGAGTACCTGGATTTTTCTTTAATGTATGAGACATGCCCTAATGCTACTCTGTCATAAAAAGAATTTTATATTTTAACAAAGTATGAGCCGGCGTCTTCTTCCCCTTCTTCTTCCTCCTTTCTTTTGTTTTTTACAAAGCACAGGTGGCAATATAAAAAGCAATCAAAAGAATAATTCACAATTAATGACACGTAAGCCACCATCCATTCCTACCTCTTTTAACTCTTGCATGGCTATGCCAGGATCATCACCACTTCCGTGGCTTTTGAACATGCAGTAGGGAGGTGCCCAACCATGGTCACAGTGACAGTGCTGTTTATTGTTGCAGACACCATTCTTGTTGCAGGTCTCAGGCTGACAATCTTGTGGCACATGAGATGGACTGTCCCATTGCACCACTCTGGACAGTCACACTTATTGATCACAACTTCCCTGAAGCAAAGAACCTGCAGTTTTGTTTTCTTTAAGATTTATTTATTTACTTACTTACTTAAACCATTTTTAATGACAATATAAATTTTAGCTCATGGAAACGCTAACTTTGCTCATTCACTCATTTTCAGTTAAAGTATCATTAGTAATTTCCTTAATATTTTAAAGTAAAGTTAAAGCAAGTTTAGAGACATTTAATTAACATATATTGGTGGCCCAATTAGTCTAAATAAGGGACAAATGATGGATGTAAGATGACAAATAGCCTCAGAACCATGAGCTCAAAAAAACCTGCATCATCTGGATACTTTTCCAGAACTAATGAATGGCTACTATATCCCGCAGAGGAAACATAAATCACTGCATAGAACCTCTTTGGGTTGGTATCTCTGATAGTGGTAAAATTCTAATTTCCAGATTTAGTCTCCATTTCTCTATTCATAATATCCTTGGTGTTCTCCATGGAGTATGGGATATAAAGATGGATAAGGTAGAAAAGAATTATGAAAGATAAATTCTTACAGGCAGGAAATTAACCTAAATTAAATTTGTCAAAAAGATGGCTAGATAATAACAGAAAAGATTATTGCCAAGATCTGTAAGACAAACCAGTCTTTGTCCTCATTGCCTTACTCCAAAGACAAGAACTGAAGAAACATTGTACTACCTTATTAATATGAACTTGTGTCACTCGAAAGCTTCTCCCTCTAACTTTACTTCACAGAGCAGTGTAGAAATCTTCCTCTGTAACAGTCATTGACTCTTCTATTTCAAGCAACTATTTCAAACTCCTCAAAACTCCTATCTTACCCTGCCTCTGCTTACTCTGTCATGGCTTAATTCAGGATTTCTCAAACTATGGTTCACAAACTACATTGGGTCATGAAATCAACTGACTGGGTCACAACTGAGAGCTTTGCCAGAGAGATGGTACAGTGGGGAAAATTAAATAGCATGCATTTCGGGAATTACTAGACATGTCAAAACACTACTATAGTCTGCCATTTAAACTGAAGGCTTATGATAGTTCAAGTGATAAATGGAATTTTGGCTGGAATCTGTCTTACAGTGGGCTCAACAGTCTGTGGACACTCACTGGGGTTATCTCCACAATTTCTGAATTCCTAATTGGAAAACTTATGCTCAACAAATGGCAAAATCCCTCACCGATTCCTTGACCCATGAAGTGGGATCTGTTATAGTAGAAATGACCACATGTAAACCATGGTCTCATCTCCCTCACCACACTCCCAGGTTCAAAATAGTAAACTTAGAGCATTATTGCATGTTTTGGAAATTGTAGAAAAGTGCCACCATCACAAATTTTGGAGAACCAGAGATGATGATACTTCTATGTTTAATGTACCTGTTGATCACATGCAAGGTAAAAGCATCATGTAAAATGAGTGTGGATCATTCTATATTTAACCAAGAGGTGATTGTAATCACACTCCTGTTTCAATGCGGCATCTTGACTAAATAACACAATGTAGTTGAAATCTGTTTGTTAGCTTGTTCTTGGAAAATGCTTCTTGCTCTAACAGTTTTTAAAGGAACCAGAAGTAGCTTGCTTTATGTGGTTAGACCAACAATACATTTTTATGATCTCATCTCAGCACTATATATCTCTCCTACACTCTGCTTTTCTGCTATAATTTTTCTCTAGAGATATTATCTTAGTATCTACTGAACATCACACTGTCCATATACATTAATATTTGGTGATTGGATCTGATGTGCAGGATGTTTCTTTGATGCAAAAACATGTAGCCTAAAATACAACAGATGTTATTGTAAAACACATGTGGGCTAATATGTTATATGCTCTTCACAACAGACGCATTTTAAATATAAAGACACTAAAGGATTTAAAGCAAAACAGTGAAAAAAGAGAAGCCATATAAGCTCTAATTTTAAAAATCTAATGAAACTATATTAATAGCAGAAAAGGTAGAGTATTCACAGAGCTAAAGAGGATATATTTAATATGATAAAACTCAATATGAATTTGCATATGCATAATAAATAGCTTCAAAATATATAAAACAATAGTTGATAGATTAAAAAGGATAATTAGAAAGATCTATAATCAGATAAAAGATAGAAAATTCAGATCAGAAATGAGCAAAGAGATAGAAGATTTAAGTAACTTTAATAGGGAAGCGGCTGTGGCTCAATCAGTAGGGCTCCCGTTTACCATACGGGAGGCCCCGGGTTCGATTCCCGGGGCCTCCTGGTGAAGGCAAGCACGCCCGCACGGCGTGGTTAGCTGACCCAGCGAGCACAAGCAGCAAGGGGGGGATAAATGAATAAATAAATAAAATCTTAAAAAAAAAAAAAAGTGACTTTAATAAAATTAATTGAATTGATAGATATCAAACACTCTACCCAACAAATGCAGAATATACATTATTTTCAAAAGCATATGGGCCATTTACAAAAACAGATTTTATCTATTGCTATAAAGCAAGCCTGAACACATTTGAAGAATGAAAATTGCACAGTTCATGTTCCTTAATCACCATGGAGTTTTAAAATAACTCTATGAAGGAAAAAGAGCTAAAAAAAAGAAAAGTCAAGTGTTTAGAAATTAACGAACAAACTTCTAAGTAACTCAAGGTTAAAACAAGAAATAAATATGTATAATGGAAAATATTTTGTAATGACTGTTAAATGAAAATACAACATACTAAACCTTGTAAGATGGAAATTTTTGGCTTCAGCTATATATTAGAAAAGGAGAAAGATTGGAAAAACTTAATTTAAGTGATAACTTCAAGAATCTTGAAAAACAACAACTAATTAAACCATTTTTAAAAGTGGAAGAATAGAAAATATAAGAATACAAAATAACGGCTTTTTTTTTTTTTTTTTTTTTAAAGCATGAAAAGAAACAATAAAAATTCCATGGAACTACCTACACCAACAGTGAATCCTAAATTAAATCATGGACTATAGTTAATAGTACAATTATAAAAATGTGTTATCAACAACTTTAACAAATGTTCCACACCAAAGCAAGGCATTAATAATAGGATAGTAAAGAGAATCCTGCATATTATGCATGATTGCTCTGTAAACCCACAACTTCTCTAATAAAGAAAAAAAAAAAAAAGACAACAAAGCCAAAAACTGATTCTTTGAAAAGAATAATTGATAAACACTTAGCAAAACTGACCAACAAAAAAGCCGACAAAGCACAACCTGCCAGTATCTGTTACTATATAGAGAAAAAGATGATATTATAGCCAATTTTATGCCAATAAATTTGAAATTGTAAGCAACATGGACAAATTTCTTATAAAACACAATTTATCAAAAATTACAAAATAATAAGTAGAAAATCTGAATAGTTTTATATCTATTGAAGAGAGGAAGTCTGTAATGAAAACCAATCCCATGAAGAAAACATCAGGCACAAAGGATTTTCACAGTGGATTCTCTCAAATATTTTTGCCATAAAACAAAGGACTAAATTGTGAGGGATCAGAGTTCTTACTTTTATCAAATTTTAATAATAAAGCTTTACTTTTGCCTTCCTTCAATAACAGTGACCTAAGAGCTAAACTGAATGTTTGGGAATACAGAAATCTGTGCCATGATCAAAGACTTTAAAGAAACATGGGTAATAAAACCTATTATATCCACATTTCACTCATATATTTCACATGTGCTATTTGGATTGATCTTAGAAAATTAATAAGGATTATCTAATTTTAGCAGGTGGGAATTCTAGTTATACCTTTACTCTCTTGACATTCTAAAGAATATCACATTGAACCACTATATTAATGACATCCTGCTGATTGCATATGATTAGCACTGTTGAACCTGATGAGAACACATAGCAAACACATATGTGCTAATATGCTATAAGTTATTTACAAGTTCCACATTTTAAATATGAACACATAGAAGGGTAGAAAGCAAAAGTTAAATCATGTAAATATTAATATGTAAAAAGATAAACAATACAAACATTAACCAAAGGAAACCTGATGAAACCTAATTAAAAGTTGGTGAGGTGAAATATTGACACAGATAAAGAGGAATTAATCAAGATAAAAAGGAAAATATTTAATATTATAAAAGGGACCCAATTAACAATATTTAGGTATGCACTTAAAAACATCACATCAAAATATACAAAGCAAGGATTTTGGGAACATGACATCAGATTAGACAGATAAGGATCAGAGCTCTCACAAAAACAATGGAGAAAGAGCCAAGGGACCTGCTTTGGGGTCCGCAGATCAGGACAGTGCTTCACAACTCCTAGGAGGGTGAGGGACAGAGAGATGAAGAAGGCAAAAGGACAAACTGTGAATTACTAAACCCCCAGACTTCTAGGAAGGATTCCCCTCCCGCACATCTGAGATATTCAGCAGGGGTAAAACCCCTGTTGCATTGCAGCGGACTGAGAAGAGAGCAGATGTTGTCCTCCCTGCCAGCTGTTACAAGGGAAATGGGAGGGGGGTCAGGGTGGTTTTTCTTCAGTGAATTCAGCCAGCAGAGCTCACTTTGAATCTCAGTTCTGGCCAGAAGAAAACAAAGGAAAACGCAGAGATACACTTCCCAGGAAAAGTATGCCAACAAGCACCATCTGCTGGCCGTTCTGGAAACTACATGGACAAAAACTGCTTTTAGTGCTCTTTAACCCACCCCTGGGAGAAAGTCTGTGCCCCATTAGTGAGTCCCTGGCATGATTTTGGTAACTTATGCTGGGCAATTTTAAAGACTTAGGATAAGCTGAACCAAATATCAAATAGCTGTGAAAAAATAACAATAGGCAAGAGAGAGAAATTGTCCATTAGAGTAAATTCACCAACATATCAGAGGCCTAGACATCAGCAAAAAATTACAAGCCACACTAGGAAACAGGAAGAGATGACCCAGTCAAAGTAACAAACCAAATATACTGAAGAGAATCAGGATTTAAGACAATTAATCAATGATAATCACACAGCTCTCCCTAATCATTTTAAAGAATTGAAAGAAAATATGACTAAAGAGATAGAGGATATTAAGACACTGAGTGAGCATAAAGAACAATTTGAAAGCCTGCGAAGAAAAGTAACAGACCTTTTGAGAATGAAAGACATGACGGATGTGATTAAAATTACATTAGAGGGGGACTTCCAGGAAGATGATGGACTAGTAAGACATGGGAATCTCTTTTCCAGAAAAATAGCTAGAGGACAGGCTGAAACAGCCCCAAAAAAGATCTTCTAGGGTTTAGGATAGCAGGTGAAGGCTGCACACCACCCAGAGGAGAGAGGGACAAAAGAAGGAAATCACAACCACAGAACTGTGAGTTGAAACCAGCGGCGGCTGCTGCTACTGGCACCCTCCCCCATACTCTAGAGTTCTCGGGCCTCTAGGCCTGCGACTACAGACGAAGGGGGCTCCAGAGATCTACCACCCCAGGAAAGGGGAGAGAAAGGGACACAACCTAAGGCTGACTCAGGTTCTGACCTGAAAATTTGAGCTGTGGAGCCCCATGGACCCTTCCACAGTGGTTTGCCTTGGGAGCTGGTGAAGGACTGGAGAAATCCAACCCTGGCAACCTCCCTCTCTTCTAGCATGGACTAATTGTTGAGGTTCCACAGTATAGTGGAGAGAGCCTAGGGCTGACTCAGCTTTTGACTCACAGGTTTGGTCTGCTGTGTCACAAGAGCCCTTACAGGCTGGGTGGGGCTGCGCCATTGTTTCCTTGGAGCCTGCAAGGGGCTAAAGATATACAAACCTCCAAATCTCCTCCTCTATTAACAGAGACTGATTGTTGAGGACTCAGAGGGGAGTGGAAATATTAAACCTCCCAATCTCCTCCTCTATTAACAGAGACTGATTGTTGAGGACTCAGAGGGGAGTGGAAATATTTCCTAGCTGGGAAAAGGGAGGGGACTGCCAGAGAAGACTGGAGAACTGTCTCAGAAAATTTGAATTACAAGTCTCTTAGCCCCCAGACAGGAAGCTCTAACACATTGATCTGGTTTGTTTCACAACAAATACACTCCGACCAGGCATTGACTTGAGAGCTTCCAAAGATCGCCATCTCCTGGCAGACCAAGGAAGTGCACGTAAGAAAATTAAAAATAAGTAGGAGACGCTTTTCCTGGCCTCTATAGTCTCCCTGCCCAAGGCCCTAGGAAGTGACTCTACAACCAATTACTGGGTCCAGTGCCAAGTTTTGAGCAACCAGCAGGATAATCCTAACAGTCCAGATCAAGCCAAAAATCAAAGAGCTGTGGTAATTCACAGCTTCCTGCCACTAAATCCCTATAAAAGAGAAAGAGATTGAGCATCTGAGTAAACTACATCCTAACCAGATGCCTAACCACCAGCAAAAAATTACAAGCCATACTAAGAAAATAGAAGACATGGCCCAAGAAAAGGAATACATCAAAGTCCCAGAAGAGATGCAGAATTTGAGAGAACTAATCAGTGAGATGAGCACAAATTTCCAAAATCAAATTAATGAGATGAAAGACAATATAGTTAAAGAGATAAATGACATCAAGAAGACATTGAGCGAATGCAAAGAAGAATTTGAAATCCTGAACAGAAAAGTAACGGAGTTCATGGGAATGAAAGACACAATAGGTGAGGTCAAAAACACATTTGAGGCATACAACAGCAGGCTGGAAATGATAGAAGAAAGAATATAGGATACTGAAGACAGAGCAGCTAAAATTGAAGAGAGAAAAGAATGGAAAAAATTGAGCAGGGGCTCAAGAGTTGAATGACAACACAAAATGCAACAACATACAATGTCATGGGAGTTCCAGAAGGGGAAGAGAAGGGAAAGGGGGCAGAAAGAGTATTTGAGGAAATAATAGCTGAAAATTTCCCAACTCTCATGAAAGAAATGAACTTACATGTCCAAGAAGCATACCATACCCCAATCAGAATAAATCCAAATAGACCTACACCAAGACACATACTACTCAGAATGTCAAATGTCAAAGATAAAGAGAAAATTCTCAGAGCAGCAAGAGAGAAGCAAACCATCACATACAAGGGACATCCAGAAAGACTTAGTGCAGATTTCTTTTCAGAAACCATGGAAGTGAGAAGACAGTGGTATGATACAATTAGGAAACTGAAAGAGAAAAACTCCCAGCCAAGAATTCTTTATCCAGCAAAACTGTCCTTCAAATATGAAGGTGAGTATAAAATATTCACAAACAAACAGAAACCAAGAGAGTTTGCAAAAAAAAGAATCCACCTTTGCAGGAAATATTAAAGGAAGCCTTAGAACCTGAAAGAAAAAGCCAAGAGAGAGAGGCTTGGAGGAGAGTGTAGAAGAAAGAATAACAGAAAGGATAACCAAAAGAGTAAAAAGAGAGACAAAAACAAGATGACATATGAAAAGCAAAGAATAAAATGGAGGAAGTAAATAGTGCATTTACAGTAATATCATTGAATGTGAATGGATTAAACTCCCCAATCAAAAGATACAGGCTGATAGAATGCATAAAAAGCATGAGCCATCCATATGCTGCTTACAAGAAACTCACCTTAGACCCAGGGATACAAACCCGCTGAAAGTGAAAGGTTGGGAAAAGATACTCCACGCAAATAGTAACCAGAAAAGAGCAGGGGTAGCTATACTTAAATCAGACAAAGCAGACTATAAATGCAAAAAAGTTGTAAGAGATACAGAAGGCAATTATATATTAATGAAAGGGACAATCCACCAGGAAGATATAACAGCCATAAATATCTATACACCTAACCAGAGTGCCCCAAAATATATGAGACAAACTCTGGCAAAACTGAAGGGAGAAATAGACATTTCCACAATAATCATTGGAGACTTCAACACCCCATCATTAAATAGAACAACTAAACAGAAGATCAACAAGAAAACAGAGAACTTGATAAACAAGTTAGACCTAACAGACATATACAGAACACTGCATCCAAACTCAGCAGGTTATACATTCTTCTCAAGTGCCCATGGATCTTTCTCCAGGATAGACTACATGTTCAAAATTCAACTCTCAATAAATATAAAAAGATTGAAATTATACAAAACACCTTTTCAGATCATAATGGAATGAAACTAGAAATCAATAACAGACAGGAAAAAAGTAAATTTGTAAATGTGTGAAGACTAAACAACACACTCCTAAATAATCGGTGGGTCAAAGAAGAAATTGCAAGTGAAATCAGTAAATATATTGAGACAAATGGAAATGAGAATACAACGTATCAAAACTTATGGGATACAGTGAAGGCAGTCTTGAGAGGGAAATTTATAGCCCTAAATACCTGTATTAAAAAACAAGAAAGAGCTGAACTCAAAGATTTAACTGAACAATTAGAGAAACTAGAAAAAGAACAGCAAACCAATCCCAGAGCAAGCAGAAGGAAAGAAATAATAAAGATTAGAGCCGAAATAAATGAAAATTAGAACAGAAAAACAATAGAGAAAATCAACAAAACCAAAAGCTGGTTCTTTGAGAAGATCAATAAAATTGACAAACCCCTCGCTAGACTAAAAAAGAAAAAAAGAGAGAAGATGCAAATAAATACAATCAGAAATGAAAGGCGGGGGGAGTTACAAATGACCTCACAGAAATAAAAAGAATCATAAGAGGATATTATGAGAAACTATATGCCAACAAACTAGTCAATCTAGATGAAATGGACAAATTTCTAGAAACACACAACCAACCTACGCTGACACTACAAGAAATACAAGAACTTAACAAACCAATCACAATTAAGGAGATTGAATCCGTCATTAAAAATCTCCCAGCAAAGAAAAATCCAAGACCAGATGGCATCACAGGTGAATTCTACCAAGCATTTCAAAATGGATTAACACCAATCCTGTTTAAACTCTTCCAAAAAATTGAAGAGGAGGGAAAATTACCCAACACATTTTATGAAGCCAACATCACCCTAATACCAAAGCCAGATAAAGATTCCACAAGAGAAGAAAATTACAGACCAATCTCTCTAATGAACATATGATGCAAAAATTCTCAACAAAATACTTGCAAATCAAATCCAACAGCATATCAAAAGACTTATACATTATGACCAAGTGGGATTTATTCCTGGTATGCAAGGCTGGTCCAACATAAGAAAATCAATTAATGTAATACACCACATTAACAAATTGAAGGAAAAAAAACACATGATCATCTCATGATGCAGAAAAGGCATTCAACAAAATCCAGCATCCTTTTTTGATAAAAGCACTTCAAAACATAGGAATAGAAAGAAAATTCCTCAATATGATAAAAGGCATATGTGAAAACCCCACAGCCAACATCATACTCAATGGAGAAAGGTTGAAATCTTTCCCTCTAAGATCGGGAATAAGACAAGGATGCCCAGTGTCACCACTGTTATTCAACATTTTACTAGAAGTTCTAGCTAGGGCAATTAGACAAGACAAAAAAATTAAAGGCATCCAAATAGGAAAAGAGGAAGTAAAAGTCTCACTGTTTGCAGATGACATGATCCTGTACTTAGAAAATCCTGAAGTATCCACAACAAAGCTACCTGAGTTCAGCAAATGAGTTCAGTAAAGTGGCAGGATACAAGATCAACATGCAAAAATCAATGTTTTTGTACACTAGTACTGAACAACCTGAGGAGGAATCAGGGGGGGAATTCCATTTTCAATAGCAACAAAAAGACTCAAATACCTAGGAGTTAACTTAACCAAAGAAGTACAGGATCTGTATACAGAAAACTACAAAACAATGCTAAAAAAAATTTTAAAAGACCTAAACAAATGGAAAGACATTCCGTGTTCATGGATTGGAAGAATAAATACTGTGAAGATGTCAATCTTGCCCAAACTGATTTATAGATTCAATGCAATACCAATCAAAATCCCAACAGCTTACTTTACAGAATTAGAGAAGGCAATTACCAAATTCCTCTGGAAGGGTAAGTGCACCCGAATAGCCAAAAGCATTAAAAAGAAGAAGAGCAACATGGGAGGAATTTCACTGCCTGACCTTGAGACATATTACGAAGCTACAGTGGTCCAAACAGCATGGTACTGGCATAAAGATAGACACATCGATCAGTGGAATAGAATTGAGAACCCAAAAATATACCCTCACCTATACAGTCAACTGGTTTTTGACAAACCTACCAAGCCCACGCTAATGGGAAAAAACAGTCTCTTCAACAAATGGTGTTGGGAGAACTGGATATCTACAACCAAAAGAATGAAAGAGGACCCTTATCTCACCCCCTATACAAGAATCAACTCAAAATGGATCAAAGATCTAAATATAAAAGCCAGGACCATAAAACTACTAGAAGAAAATATAGGGAAACATCTTCAAGACCTTGTAGTAGGTGGTGGTTTCTTGGACCTTACAGTTGGGAGAACTGGATATCTATAACCAAAAGAATGAAAGAGGACCCTTATCTCACCCCTTATACAAGAATCAACTCAAAATGGATCAAAGATCTAAATATAAAAGCCAGGACCATAAAACTACTAGAAGAAAATGTAGGGAAACATCTTCAAGACCTTGTAGTAGGCAGTAGTTTCTTAAACCTTATGCCCAAAGCAAAGCAACAAAAGAAAAAAATAGATAAATGGAACCTCCTCAAAATCAAACACTTTTGCACCTCAAAGGACTTTGTCAAAAGGTGAAAAGGCAGCCGACTCAATGGGAGAAAATATTTGGCAATCACATATCTGATAAGGGTTTAATATCCATAATATATAAGGAGATCATACAATTCAACAATAAAAAGATAAAGTACATGATTAAAAAATGGGCAAAAGACTTGAAAAGACAACTGTCCAAAGAAGAAATACAAATGGCCAACACATGAAAAATGTGCAACATCACTAGTGATTATGGAAATGCAAATCAAAACTACAATGAGATATCATTTCACACCTATTCAACTGGCTGCTATTAAAAAGTCAGAAAACTGTAAATGTTGGAGAGGATATGGAGAGATAGGAATGCTTATTTACTGTTGGTGGGAATGTAGAATGGTACAGCCACTGTGGATGACTGTTTGGCAGTTCCTAAGGCAGTTGAATATAGACTTGCTATGGGACCCAGCAATACTACTGCTAGGTACGTACCCAGAAGAACTGAGAGCAGTGACATGAATAGATATCTGCACACCAATGTTCATAGCAGTATTATTCATGATAGCCAAAAATTGGAAACAACCCAGGCGTCCATCAACTGATGAATGGATAAATAAATTGTGGAGTATACACACAATGGAATATTATGCAACAGTAAGAAGAAATGAAGTTGTGAAACATATGACAACATGGATGAACCTGAAGGATATTATGTTGAGAAAAGCAAGCCAGACACAAAAGGACAAATACTGTATGATTACCTTGTTATGAACTAAATATATTATGTGAAATATGAATATGGGTAGAATTGCATATATAAGACTGCTTTTTTCTTTGAAGCTGAACAAATGTAAGTAAAGAGTATAAAGTGTTAATATCAGACAAAAAAATTATACTAAGTGAAGGAGACCAGACACAGAGTACTATATACGGTGTGATTCCATTTATACAAAATGTAAATATAAATCAATTTATAAATTTGAAAGGAAACTAGTGGTTTTGTAGGTCTGAGGAAGAAATGCTAAGGAGCATAGTCTTTCTTTTTGGAGTAATGAAATTGTTCTAAAATTTTTGAGATGATGAATGTACAACATTGTGATTATATTAAAAGCCATTGATTATACACTTTGGATAGACTAGCTAGAAACAGCAGCTATGTACAGTGGGGGGAGCATAGAGAGATTGAGAGGTGAGGAGTTTTCTTGTTTGTTTTTTTCTTTATTATTATTATTGAAATAATGAAAGTGCTCTAATAATGATTGACGTGATGAATGCACAACCATGTGATTATAGCAAATACCATTGATTGTACGCTTTGGATGAATTGTATGCTTTATTGATGTATATCAATAAAATTGATTTGTTAAAAAATATATAAAGCAAGAGTTGTGAGATCAAAAAGGAGAAATTTAAAAATCCAGCATCATAGTTGAACATGTAAACACACCTCTCTCAGTAACTGATAAACATGCAAAAAATGAGTAAAGACATGGAAGAATTAAGCAACAATAATCAAACTGACCTAACTGATATATATAAAACACTACACCAATTGTAGAATACACATTACTTTCAAATGCACTGGGACATTTATCAAAATAGATGGTAACCATAAAGCAAGTCTAAACAAATTTCAAATAATAAAAATTTCACAGTGGAAACACTTCTGGTTTCCATTCTGACAAGGCATACTAAAAGGCAGGAAAAAGCACAGTCTGAAGAGACAAAGCAGATATGGCAGAAATTTTGGAATTGCCAGATCAAGAATTTAAAAGAACTATGATTAACATGCTAAAGGAGCTGAGAGAAAAAGTGAGCAACATGCAAGTACAGGTAAATAATGTAAACAGAGAGATAGAAAAACTAAGAAAGAATCTAAAGAAAATGCTAGCAATAAAAAATACCATGACAGAAATGAAGAATGCTTTTGATGGGTTCATCAGGAGATTGGACACAGCTGAAGAAATGGTGAATTTGAACATATGTCATTAGAAACTTCCCAAACTGAAAAGCAAAGCCAAAAAAAAAAAAAAGGAATAGAACATCCAGAAATATGGAACAATTACAAAAGGTATAAATATGGCAATGGGAATACCAGAAGAAGAAAGAGAGAATGGAGCAGATGAATTATTTGAAGTAATAATGGCTGAGAACTTTCTGAAATTAATATGGAAACCATACGACAAATCCAAGAAGCTCAGAGAACACCAATCAAGGTAAATACTAAAAAAATCTATACTTAGGCATATAATATTCAAAAGTACAGTAAACCACAGACAAAGAGAAAATCTTGAAAGAAGCCAGAGTGGGGGAAACACCTCACTTATAGAAGAATGAGGATAACAATGACATAGGACCTCTCATCAGAAACTATGCAAGCAAGAAGAGAGTGGAAAAAAACATTTTAAGTGTTGAAACTAGAATTTTGTGAAATTATCCATCAAAAGTGAAGGAGAAATACTTTCGCAAACAAACAAAAACTGAAGAAATTTGGCAGTAAACCTGCCTTGCAAGAAATGTTAAAAGACACTCCTTAGAGGAAGTGACATTATCAATATGGTGGCATATGCTGTCCCTTTAAATGTTTCCCCTTAGAAACAATAAAATAAAAGAACAAAATCAATCATCATGAATCTCTCTGGAAGACAATTGAGACTAGAGAAAAACTCATTGAATGCTGAATTTTAAGAAAAAACTAACATGGTAGGAAAGCAACAGGATAAATTTATGGGTCCATGCCCCTCCTCCTATACTTGGTTCCCCAAGGGAGATTGTACAACTCATAGGAGCACCATGGTCAGAGTGTATGCTAGCACTGGTCCCTGACTACCAAAACACCTATGGCAGCAGATGGGTGACTGTAGCAGTTTGGTCTTATTTATGAATTCCAAAAATAGATATTGGATTATGTTTGTAAACTGGTATGTTCCTTTGGGTGTATTAGATTGTATTAAATTCAGAGGTTTCACTTTTACTTGATTAAATAATGATTAAGGCTTTGATTGGGCCATGTCAGTAGAGGGTGGGGACTCACAGAGAAAACACATGTGCAGAGGAGAGAGTTGGAGTTTTGATGCTGGAGCCCTGAGAAGAAAATACACAGAGAAGCAGATATGTGAGGAAAAACAGAAGGTTCCACTAGACATGGCAGAGGCTCTGGGAGGAGAGACAAGCCATTCACCTGATAGTTCACAGCTAGTCTTGTAGAGAGAACAAAGCAGCTGAGCCCAGAGAGAATCAAGCCCCAGGGAGAAAGACAAAGCCTAGAGAGCCTTGTAGTCTACAGCTGATATTGGAAGAAGCTGGGACCATGGAACCTTAAGAGGAAGAGGAAGGCTGAATGTCACCAGATATCTTGCTCCAACATGTGGCAACAGACTTTGGTGAGGGAAATAACTTACACTTTATGGCCTTGTGACTGTAAGCTTCATCCCAAATAAATGCCCTTTATAAAAGCCAACAGATTTCTGGTATTTTGCATCAGCACCCCTTTGGCTGACTAATACAGTGACCCATACACATTCAAACATGGGGCCCTGAAGCCCCACAGACACAAAGCAATGATTCCCTGAAGACAGACTGATCCATGGTTCCACTTGGGTGATAAGTCTGAGCCCTCAGTGTCTGATTACTGATGCACCTAAATGAAAATATTTGGGTGTTTTTGTACATCAACCCCAACAGGAAGAGAGGAAAACAGACTTGAGGCACAGGACTCAGAAGTTACCAGGCAGTTAAGCTGCCTGGAAATGGGGAGGAGAGCTGCTAAATGGCAGCATAGACCTGGGACAGAAAGCACTAGTAAATGGGAAGATCAGAGCATAGGAGTAGAGCTTAGCTAACCATAGGTGCCAGGTATGAAAAACCTGTATTTAAAAAGGGCACAACCCAGGACCCTGGGAGGGAGAGCTGGACATTTCCTGGACAGTAAATAGTTACACATACTAGGGAGTTCATGAAAGTTATTGTGTACACACTGGGAAAGATATTGGCTCAGAGAAACCGGAGGAAAACGGATATGTTAACCATGTGCTGTACACAAGATTCACTATAAACCAGTTTAGGTGTTGAAGAAGAGCCTTAACACACAGGCAAACCACACTAAAATCTTAGGGAAGAGGATGAAGCTGACTTCCAGAGTCGGACATCAAAATAATCAAGTGTCCAGACAACAAAAGATCACAGTAATACAAAGAAACAGGGAGAGATGTTCCATTTAAAAGAAAATAATAAGATAACAGAGTAAGCAAAACCATTGGAACAAATCAAAAATGTTCACATAAGTATCCAAATAAGTTCAGTGAGCTAAAGTTAAACATGGGCATAGAAGTAAAGGAGACAATGCACAAACAAAAGGAGGAATCAGTAATTTTACAAAGGAATCAAACAGGACTTTTGTGAATGAAAAATACAATAACCATTTAAAAATATGCAAGAGACATTCAACAGAAGATTTGAGCACGCAGAAGAAAGAATCAGTGAACTAAAAGACAGGACAATCGAAATCTTGCAGACAGAGCAACAGATAGAGAAAAGAATAGGGGGAAAATGAGCAGGGTCTCAGAGATTTGAATAAGAGCACAAAGTGCACAGACATATGTGCTATGTGTCTTCCAGAATGAGAAGAGAACGGAAAAGGGGCAGAAAGAATATTTGAGGAAATAATGGCTGAAAATTTCCCAACTCTTATGAAAAACATATACATGTTTGAGAAACACAAGGTACTCCAAACAGAACAAATCCAAATAGACTTACTCTGAGATACATATTAATCAAAATGCCAAAAGCCGAAAATAAACAGAGAATCCTGAAAGCAGCAGGAGAAAAGTGAACCATCACATACAAGGGAACCACAATAAGACTAAGTGCTGATTTCTCATAAGACACCATGGAGGTGAGATGGCAGTAGTATATATTTAAGGTACTTAAAGGGGAAAACTAACAGCCAAAACTTCTTTATGCAGCAAAACTGTCCTTCAAAAATGAGGGAGAGTTTTAAATATTCACAGATAAACAGAAACTGAAATATCAACAAGAGAAGTGCTCAAAAAGAAATACTAAAGGGAGTTCTGCAGGCTAAAGGAAAAAACAAGAGAGAGGCTTGGAGTAGAGTGTAGAAATGAAGATTATCATTAAGAAAAACTAAAAGAGTAAAAAGAGAAACAAGAAAAAAAGATATGACATGGAAAAACCAAAGGATAAAATGGGTGAAGAAAGTACTGCCTTTACAATAATAACACAGAATATTAATGGATAGAGCAACCCAGTCAAAAGACAGGTTGGCAGAATGAATTTTAAAAAGCATGATTCAACTATATGCTGTTTCCAAGAGACCCTTTAGTTAGAATAACAAAGAAAATAAAAAGAATGCAAATAAACAAATTCAGAAATGAGAGGGGGTACATTATTACTGACCTAAAAAAAATTTTTAAAGGATCGAAAGAGGGTTCTATGAACAACTGTATAACAACAAATTAGACAACTGAGATGAAATGGGCAAATTCCTAGAAGCACATGAACAGCGTACCCTGACACTAGAAGTAATAGAAGTCATCAGACCATTTACAAGTAAAGAGATTGAATCAGTCATCAAAAATCTCCCTACAGATTTTTCCTTTTGGAGTAATGAAATGACTGAGGTGATAACAGCAGAACTCTGTGATGAAAATGAGAGCCACTGAGTTTACACTTTGAGTAGATTATACAAAACATGGGGCTGTATAACACAGAGAATCCAGGGTGGAAGATGGACTGTGGTTAACAGAACAAATATGAGACGGTTCTGTCATGAACAATAACAAATATATAATACTAATACAGGTTATTAATAATCAGGTGGATTGTGGAAAAAATACATCTATAATCAGTAGTAATAGTTTGATGATGCTCTTTCATAGTTTGCAACAAATATTTCACAACAATGCAAGATATTGGTGGTGGGGTGATGTATGGGAGCCCTGTATGATGATATGCATGTTTGTTTTGTAAATTCACAACTTTTACTATACATTTATTGTGTATGTATGTTCATGTATGAATGATATATTTCAATAACATTTTATTAAAAATAAAAAACCTCCCAACAAAGAAAAGTCCAGAACCAGGTGGTTTCACAGGTGCATTCAACCAATCATTCCAAGAATAACTAATACCAATCCTGCTCAAACTCTTCAAACAATTGAAGAGAAGGGAAAACTACCTAACTTATTCTATGGGGCCAACATCATGCTAATACCAAAACCAGATAATGCTACTACAAGAAAAGAAAAAGTTCCAAAAAATCGACACCAAATATACTACAGCTAATAAACAAGCTCAGCAAATTGGCAGGATACAAGATCAATTCACAAAAACCAGTAGTATTTCTATGCACTAGTAATGAGCAATCTCAGTAGGAAATCAAGAAACAAATGCTATTTTCAATGGCAACTAAAAGAATAAATATAACCAAGGATGTAAAGGACCTGTACACAGAAAACTATAAAACATTGCTAAAAGAAATCAAAGAAGACCAAAATAAATAGAAGAATAATATGAGCTCATGGATTGGAAGGCTAATATCATTAAGATGTCAATTCTACCCAAATTGATTTATAAATTTAATGCAATCCCAATAAAAATTCCAATAGCCTACTTTGCAGAAATGGAAAAGCCCAATATCAAATTTATTTGGAAGGGTAAGTGTCCCCCAATATCCAAAAACACCTTGAAAAAGAAGAACAATGTTGCAGGATTCACACTGCCTGACTTTAAAGTATATTACAAAGCTACAGTGATCAAAACATCATGGTACTGTCATAAAGGTAGATACATTGACAAATGGAATTAATTTAGAGTTCAGAAATACATCCTACATCCAAGACTAATTGATATTTGACAAGGCTGCCAAATCCACTCAACTAGGACAGAATAGTCTCTTTAACAAATGGTGCTGGGAGAATTGATATCTCTATGCAAACGAATAAAAGAGGACCCCTATCTCATACTCATATTCAAAAAGTAACTTAAAATGTATCAACAACCTAAATATAAGAACAAAGACCATAAAACTTGTAGAAAAAAATGTAAGGAAGCATCTTCAAGATCTTGTGGTAGGCAATAGTTTCTTTGATGTTTCCCCCACAAAGCACAAGCAACAAAAGAAAAAAATAGATAAATGAAACCTACTCAAAATAAAACAATGTTTGTGCATAAAAGGACCTTGTCAAGAAAGTGAAAACACAACCTACACAATGGGAGAACATATTTGGAAACCACATATCCAATAATGGTTTAATATCCAGCATATATTAAGAAATCCTACAAATCAACAATAAAAAGACAAGCCAATTTAAAAATGGGCAAAAGACCTGAATAGATATATCTCCAAAGAGGAAATGCAAATAACTAAAAAGCACATGAAAAGCACTAGCTTTGGGACATACAAATCAAAACCACAATGAGATATCATTTCACACCTACTAGACTGGCCACTATAAAAAAATTTAAAAAAAAAAACAGAAAACTACAAGTGATGGAGAGGATATGGAGAAAGAAGAACACTCATTCACTGCTAGTGGGAATGTAAAATATTCAGCCACTGGGAGAAAGTTTGGCAGTTCCTCAGGAAGCTAAGTATAGAATTACCATATGATCCAGTCATCCCTTTACTAGGTTTGTATCCAGAAGAACTGAAATCAGGGACTCAAACAGATATTTGCACACTGATATTCATAGCAGCATTAATCATAATTGTCAAAAGATGGAAGCAACCCAAGTTTCCATCAACAAATGAATGGATAAACAAAATGTGTATACATATGATGGAATGTTATTCAGCTATAAAAAAGAATGATTCCTGATGCATGCAACAACATGGATGAAACTTGAGGACATTATGTTGAGTGAAATAAGCCAAACACAAAAGGACAAATATTGTATGACTTCATCTTTTGAACTAATTATAATAACAATCTCATAGAGGTAGGCTCGAGATATACATAGCTAGGAGACAGATTGTGGTTAGAGGATGGGGGTGCTAATCTTGTACAGATTTTCTACTTATGCTGATGGTAAAGGTTAGGAAATGGATGATATTATGAGTGCAATCAACAGCACTGAATTGTATAGGTGAATGTGATTAAAAGGGGGTACTTTAGGATATATAAATTATTAGAATAAAGATTAAAAGATAAAATTTGGATTGTACAACACAGTGAACCCTATTGTAGATTATGAGCTATTGTTAATAGTACAAGTATAATAATGTTCTTTCATGAATTAAAAAAATATGTGATACTAATACACAATGGTACATGATGGTAATAACAGGGTGGTATAAGGGGAAAATATACCTAATGAAATAATATATGATAGATAGGACTATTTTAATATTCTTTCATCCATTGTAACAAAGTAACTACTGTTAAAAAGTACAATTATTTTTTTTAAGTGCTATCATCATTAGTAACAAATGTTCACACCAATGCAATGTGTTGAGGGTGGGGTGGTGCATAAGAATCCTGTATTTTATGCATGATTCTTTTATAAACTCACAACTTCCCTAATTTAAAAAAAAGTGAGCAGAGCTTAAGGGATCTGTGGGACAACAGGAAGTGTACCAGTATACTCATTATCGAAGTCCTAAAAGGAGAGAAGAAAATAGGTGCAGAAATAATATTTGAGGAAATAATGGCCAAAAACATCTCAAATCTGACAAAAGACATGAATATACACATCCAAGATGCTCGGCGAACTATAAACAGGATAAACCCAAATAGACCCACTACAAGAGATATACTCAAATGTCTAATGTCAAAGACAAAGAAAGTACTGTGAAAGCTGCAAGAGAGAAGCAATTTGTCATATGCAAGGGATCCTCAATAAGACTGAGTCCTAATTTCTCATCAAAAATCATGGAGGGAAGCAAGCAGTGATACAACACATTTAAAGTACTGAAAGAGAAAAATAGCCAGCCAAAATTCCTATATCCAGCAAAACTGTCCTTCAAAAATGAGTAAGAGTTTGAGACATTTACAGATAAACAAAAGCTGAGGGAGTTCATCACCATGAGACCTGCCCTACAAGAAATGTTAAAGGGAGTTCTTCAGGTTGAAAGGTAAGTAGATAGTAGCTTGGAACCCTATGAAAAAATAAAGATCTCAGGTAAAGGTAACCATATGTGTAAATACAAATGCCAGTATTATTGTATTCTTGGTAAATAACTTTACTTCTGATTTCTTATATGATTCAGAATATGATTGAATAAGATATAACCATATTTCTGTGTTATGGGAATGCAAAATATAAAGAGGTGATATGGGACAAAAACAACATAAAGAATGGAGAATGGAGGAGGATAAGGGCTGAGAAAGTCCATGTTTTTAAGTTAGGTTGGTAACATTTCAAACTAGTTGGTTATAGATTTTGGTTATTAAATACAACCAAAAATAAAAATACCAAAGTACCAAAAATAAAGTACTTAAAGTATACACAGAAATGAAAATGGGATCAGTCTGTTTCATTACAAAAGATCAACTATACATAGAAGAAGACTGCAATAAAGGAAAAGAGGGAGAAAGGGTATAAATAAGATGTACAGGAAACAAAGCATAATATGGCTGAAGTAATTTCTGCTTATCGGTAATTACTCTGATTGTAAATGGATTAAACTTTCCAATCAAAAGATATGGATGGACAGAATGGAAAGAAAAGCATGATACAACTATGTATTATTTACAAGAGATTCAACTTAGACCCAAGGACACAAATAGGTTGAAAATTAAAAGATGGGGAAAAATTCCATGCAAATAACCAAAAGAGAGCTGAGTGGTAATACTAATATTGGACAAATTAGAGTTTAAGTCAGAAATCATTACAAGACACAAAGAAGGACACTATATATCAAAACTGTCACTAACCAAGAAAATATAACATTATAAATATATACACCTAATTACAGCCCCAAATTACAGAGGCAAATACTGACAAAACTGAAGGAATAAACATACTTCTACAATAATAGTTGGAGACTTCAATATACCACTTTCATTAGTGGATAAAACACCTAGAAAAAAGATCAATAAAGAAATAAAGGATTTGAAAAATACTATAAATGAGCGAGACCTAACACATATACAGAACTACACTAACAAGAGCAGAATACTCATTCTACTCAAGTGCTCATCAGTCATTCCATAGGAGAAACCATATATTAGGTGACAAAACAAGCCTCAATAAACTTAAAAAGATTGAAATTACATTAAGAATCTTCCTTGTTCACAATGGAATGAAGCTAGAAACCAATATCACAAGGAAAACTGAAAAATTGATAAATATGTGGAAATTAAACAACACAACTTTAAACAAACAATGGGTCAAAGAAGAAATCACAAGGGAAAATAGGAACTATTTTGAGACAAACAAAAATGAAAACAAAATATACCAAAGCTTAAGATTTGAGGGACTTCAGGGAAGATGTCATTGAAGTAGGTAGGCAGAACTCAATGTTTTCACAAAAACAATGGAGGAAGGGCAAAAAGCTATCCGAGGGTGATGCTTTGGAGATCAGCAGACCAGGAGAGTGCTGTGCATCATCTAGGAGGAAGAGGGACAGAGACAAAGAGGCCAAATGAAAACTGTTAGTGACTTGCCCCTGTGGCTGGAAATGGCACATATACCCCACCCTCAAGGCAAATAGCCTAGGTAAAACCCCTGGTTCATTGCAGCCAACTGAGTGGGTAAAGATTGTTCCCCCTGTGATGAAGAGCGATCTGGTGGAGGGCAGAGAGTGGCTTCTCTTCAGTGAGTTTGGCCAGCTGAGCCCCCTTTGAATTTCAAAAAAGACTCCAGTTAGTATTGAAGTGGCCCAAGGGAGAAGGGAGGGGGAATTGGATCAGGCAGGCTGTCACTCAACTGCCCTGGGAGAGAGAGGAACTAGCTTAACTAGGGCATAGGTGGAGACAGGCACATAACCAGCCTGGGAAAGATGGAAGCTGGAAGAGATAGCTGGAAAACTGTTAGAAGCCTGACTTATCTGAGGGAAAGGGGGTGGGTAGAGCCACATAAGCTTTCAGAAGCTTACCTGATCTGTGGAGTGGTTGTAACTCGGTGTAGGAACACCTGACTTGCTTATACTAGGTCCCTGGTTCAATTTCTGGTATTTTCAAAGAGAAGGAATCTGGAGAGTGAAGGAATTCAAGTTGTGAGTCATCCAGTTGGCACCTTATGACAGGGAACTTTTAGACAGAGATTTTTGTTGTTGTTGTTTTAGGTTTTTTTATTTTTTTTTATTCTTTATTTTATTCCCTAAAACTGGGTACCTTACTGTGAAGGGTAGGCTGCAACGTTATTGATTGATGAGCACCAGCAGCCTGAGATGGTTCCTAGGGGCCTAAAAGAGAAGCATGTTTTTTCTGGGTTGTTTTTTATTTTTTGTGTTTTTTTGTTTGTTTGTTTTTTGTTTTGGGGTGTGTTATTTTTTCTCTTTATTTGTTTCTTTTTTTTTTCTTTTCCTTATTTTTTCTCCTTAGTTTCTTCTTTTCTTTCATTTATCCCTCTTTCACTGCATTTCTCTCATTCCACTTTTTCTTGTTGGTCTTCTTTTTTCTTCTTTTCCTTTTCTTTTTTTCTTCTCATCTTTCTGGTCTTTTGTTTTATTCTATTTTTTCTGTTTTGTTTTTTTATTCCACAATTTGTTCTTATTCCTTTGTATTTTTATGATTTTTCACTCTTAATATTTATTTATTTTCCTGGCTCTTTTATGGTTCCTTTTCTATCTTTTTTTATTATTACTATTATTCTTTTTCCTCTTCTTCTCTCTTTCCTTTTCTATGGTCTTAATCTTTTTCAAGGGAGCACAGATAACTACAAGAATATAGAATTAGTGGAAACAAGTTTAAAATAGGAAGTGTAACACAAAACAAAAAAATAATAATAATATCCTAGAGTAGAAAGAGAAGCTAAGCATCTGAATAAGCCCATTAAGATAAACAGATGCCTAGACACCAACAAAAAATTACAAACCATACTAAGAAACAGGAAGGTATGGCCCAGTCTAATGAACAAACTAAAAAACAGGAGGAGATGCAGACATGGAACAACTAATCAAGGATGTCCAAACAAATATCATGAATCACCTTAATGAAGTGAAGGAATAGATAAAGGATATTAAGAAAAAACTGAGGGAAAATACTGAAAAAAATTATAAACATACATAAAAAGATAACAGATCTGATAGTGATGAATGGCACAATACAAGAAATCAAAAATATGCTGGAAGCACATAACAGCAGATTTGAACAGGCAGAGGAAAGAATTAGTGACATTGAAGACAGTACATCGGATATCAGACAAATAGTAGAGTAGATAGATAAAAAGAGAGAAAATTCAGCAGGGACTCAGGGAATTGAATACAAACTAAACACAAAACACATACATATATCCATTATAGGCATCCTAGAGGGAGAAGAGAAGGAAAAGAGGGCAGAAGGAGTGTTGAAGGAAATTATGGCTGAAAATTTCCCAACTCTTTTGAGGGACATGGACATACATGTCCAGGAAGAGCAGCACACCCCAAACAGTATAAATCCTAACAGGCCTACCCTGAGACATATACTTATCAAATTGCCAAATGCTCAAGACAAAGAGAGAATACTGAAAGTAGCAAGAGAAAAGAGATCCAACAAATAAAAGGGAAGCTCGATAAGATTAAGTGCTGATTTCTCATCTGAAACCATGGCAGCAAGAAGGCAGTGGTATGACATAGTTAAGGTGCTAAAAGAAAAAAAAACTATCAGCCAAGAATTCTGTATCCAGCCAAGCTGTCATTCAAAAATGAGGTAGAGTTCAAAATATTCATACATAAAAGAAATTAAGAGAATTTATCAAGAAGAAACCTGCCCTTAAAGAAATACTAAAGGGTGTTCTGCAGGTTGAAAGGAAAAAACAGGAGAGAGAGGGTTGGAAGAGGTGTAGGAAGAAAGATTATTAAGAATAACTAAGATGATAAAAAGAAAAACAAAAACAAAATACAACATATGTAAACTGAAAGAAAATATGGCTAATATAAGTGATGTCTTGACAGTAATAACATTGACTGTTAATGGATTAAACTCTCCAATCAAAAGACACAAACTGGAAGACTGGATAAGGAAATATGACCTATCTATATGCTGTCTACAAGAAACTGACCTTAGACCCAGGGACACGGGGAAGTTGCAAGTGAATTGTTGGAAAATGATTTTACATGCAAACAATAATGAAAAAAGGCTGAAGTAGCTATACTAATATCAGACAAAATAGGCTTTAAATGCAAAACTATTGTAAGAGACAAAGATGGATACTATATATTAATAAAAGGGTTAATCTATCAAAAAGAAAGAACAATCTTAAACATTTATGCACCTAATCAGGATGCCTCAAAATACGTGAGGCAAACATTGGAAAAACTAAGTGGAGAAATAGATGCCTCTATAATAATAGTGGGGGACTTTAATACACCACTATCACTATTAGACAGAACATATCAACAGAGGGTCAATAAAGAAACAGAGACCTTGAATAATACAATAGAGGATCTAGACCTAATAGACATATGCAGAACATTACACCCAAATACAGCAGGATATATATTCTTCTCAAGCACACATGGATCATTCTGAAGGATAGACCACATGCTAGGTTACAAAACAACTCTCAAGAAATTCAGAAAGATTATAATTATGCAAAGTAATTTCTTTGACCACAATGGAATGAAGCTGGAAATCAATAAGGGACAGAGAACCAGAAAAGGCACAAAGATATGTAAGTCAAACAACACACTCTTAGACAATCAGTGGGTCAAGGAGGAAGTTGCAAAAAGAAATCAGTAACTACCTTGAAACAAATGAAAATGAGAACACAACAGATCAAAACCCATGGGACGTGGCAAAAGCAGTGCTGAGAGGGAATTAATATCCATAAATCCCTATATTAAAAGAAAGAAGAAAGAGCTAAAATCTAAGACCTAACTGCACACCTGGAAGAGCTAGAAAAAAAACAACAAACTAATCCCCAAGCAAGCAGAAAGAAAATGGCCTCTTTAACAAATGGTGCTTGGAGAACTGTATATTCATAAACAAAATAATGAGAGAGGATCACCATCTCATACCCTATACAAAAATTAACTCAAGAAGGATCAAAGACCTAAATATAAGAGCCAAGACCATTAAGCTCCTAGAAGATAATGTATGGAAGCACCTACAGAATCTTGTAGTAGAAAATGGTTTCCTAAACTTTACATCCAAAGCATGAGCAATGAAAGATAAAATAGATAAATGGGTCCTCCTCAAAATTAAAAAGTTTTGTGCTTCAAAAGAATTTGTCAAATAGGTGAAAAGTCACCTTACTCAATGGGAGAAAATATTTGGTAACCATTTATCCAATAAGGGCCTAATATCCAGCATATATAAAGAAATCCTACATCTCAAAAATAAAAAGACAAACAACCCATTTTAAAAATGGGCACACCGGCCTGCACCTGCAGAGGGGCATCTACCATAAGATTTTATTCTTGAAAATGGCTGTTCTGGGCAAGGACCATGTGGATATAGCGGCCTTTGACAAGTAGTACAAATCCACCTTTAACAAATTGGTCAGCAGCATGGGCAAGCAGAAGCTGAGGCAGTGGCGGGCACAGATGCTCACCCCTAAGGCTGCAAATGTTTCGAAGCACCTCTGGAATGCTAGAGACCCTTAAGCTTCTCCCTCCATCCTGAGGTGGGGATTGGTGAGGGAAGAAAGGATCCTAGAGATAACCTGCTTCCCTGTTACCCTAATAGAGGAGTTGGGAACAGGCTGGAAATCATGCCCAGCCATAGGCTCCAAGTGGGGGCAGCAGGAAGAGGGACCCACGGTTACCAAAAGTCACAATTCCTCTATCTCCAACCTGCCCAATTTGCTTGTGCTGAGGTTGGGGAAGGCTGGGGGTGGGAGGAGTGGGCACAGCTCTGCCCTCCCCTGTCCTATAGCAGGAACCTCCTTCCAGGGTACCCAAACATTGGCACTGCCCTGGTAATTTTAGAAGTTTTTGTTTTAAAAAACTACTGGAAAGATACAGAGCTACTGAGCCTTTTTCCTGAATGGGAGGGAGCGATGTCATTCCCCATCAAGGATGGCCTCTCTTCCCTAGCATCATTGAAGGAGCTTACAGCTCCCCATGCCTGCCTACTCTAGTGTTTGTATTTTATTTTAAGTTATTTATTCTGGAGCTACAGGCTTGTTCCTTATGAGATTTTTATGGAGGGTGAGAAAGACAAGGGAAACAGGGCACCATGGTTCAGTGGTTTGTAGCTCCTTGGAAGTCAGATGATAGGAGCTAGAAATGTCCCAAGCTCCCTTTAGGAAGAACTGCTCCCTTCACCCCCTCCCCCCTCCCCTGCTTCTAGTCCTAATCCTTCTTGGGGAATGCCTCACCCACGCAGGGCCCTGACCTGTGCAGTAAAGATTGTTTCTTGTGAACTTTTATTGGATGTAAATATAGTAAAAACTGCTTCTGTCTTTAAAAAAAAAAAAAAAAAACTGGTGAGAGATTTAAGTAGAAACTTCTCCAAAGAAGAAATACAAATGGCTAAAAGGCACATGAAAAGATGCTTAGCATCACTAGCTATTAGAAAATGAAAATCAAAACTACAATGAGATATCATCTTACACCTATTAGACGGGTGGCTATTTAAAAAACAGAGAACCTCAAATGTGGGAGAGGATGTGGAGGAAAGGTAACACTCATCCACTGCTGACAGGAATGTAGAATGGTGAAGCCATTGTGGAGGACAGTTTGGTGGTTCTTCAGGAAGCTAAATATAGAACTGCCATGTGATCCAGCAATCCCACTGCTGGGTATATATCCAGAAGATTTGAAAGCAGAGACATGAACAGATATGTGCACACCACTGTTCATAGTGGCATTATTCAATATTGCCAAAAGTTGGAAGCTACCCAGATGTCCATCAACAGAGGAATGGATAAACAAATTGTGGAATATACATACAATGGAATATTACTCAGCTATAAGAAGGAATGCAGTATTAACACATGGGACAACATGGATAAATCTTGAAGCCCTTATGTTGAGTGAAGTAAGCCAGTCACTGAAGGACAAATATAACATGACCTCTCTGATATGACTTAAGCAAATTGAGCAGACTCACAGAGCTGGAGTCTGGAAGATAGGTTATCAAGAGAGAGAAAGGGAGTAGAGGGTAGTTAACTGATGCTCAATATGGGCAAAATCTATGATAAGGTGGAAGGGGGTGCCTGGGGGTGATTGTGCAGTGAGTGATTGGGTTTGACAATGCTGGAATGTGAGGGGGAGTAGGGTGAGGGGATTGGGTTGGACTATCCATGGAACTTGGGGGAAGGCTGGAGGAAGGAACAGGTGAACTCTGGGGATTTGTAAAACGACAATGATGGGAATGTTCTTTCATCAAATATGGCAAGGGTGGGTTATGGGTGCAGAGTGTTGTGAGTGGGGGGATATGTGAGATAGGGCACATCTTGGGTGTGCTTCTATGGACTATGAAAGTGTTCATCTTATCATAGTGTGTTATCTCAGTGGGTGGAGAACTACACAATAAACAAGAAAATAGTAAACTCCCTTCCTGGGGAGTCCTGCTATGTTTACCTATCATTTTGGAAAGAACTAACTACAGTTCTGCATGACATTGCAATGACATATATAGGCCACTGTACATTTTGTCAGGGCCTATGGAACTGTGCGGTGCAAAGTGTAAACTATAGACCATAGTTGGTAGCAGTGCTTGAAAGTGTGTTCATCAATTGTAACAAATGTACTACACTAATGAAAGATGATGTTGATGGGAGAAAGTGGGGCAGGGGAATGGTGGGGTATATGGAGTCACCTATATTTTTTATGTAAATTTATATAATCTAAAGATTTTTTTTTTTAATTTAAAAAAATTTTTTTAAACTTAAGGTTTTTAGCAGAGGCAGTGCCAGAGGGAAATTTATAGTTATGAATGTCTACATTAAAAAAGAAGAGAGATTTCAAAACAATAACCTAACTTCACATGTGGGGAAACTAGAAGAAGAAGAGCAAAATAAACCTAAAATAAGTAGAGGAAATAAATAATAAATATTAGAGCTAAGATAAATGAAACAGAGAATAGAAAAACAATCTAGAGAATCAATGAAACCAAAAGTTGGTTCTTTGAAAAGATCAAAAAAATCAACAACCTTTTTATTAGACTGACAAGTAAAAAAAAAAGGGAGACGATGTGAATATCTAAAATCAGAAATGAAACAGGAGACCTTTTCACTGATAATGCAGAAATTAAAAGGATTATAAGAGGATACTATGAAAAATTATATGTCAACAAATTAGATAATCTAGAAGAAATGGACAAATTCAAAGAAAACACAACTTACCTAAATTGACTCAAGTAGAAATAGAAGTCTCAAAGACTTATAACAAGTAGAGATTGAATCAGTAATCAAAATGTTCCCAATAAAGAAAATCCAGGACCAGACAACTTTACTGGTGAATTTTACCAAAGATTCAAAGAAAAATTTACACCAAATACTTCTACAACTCTTTGAAAAATTTGAAGAGGAGGGAACTTTTCCTAACTCATTCTAAATCACTCTACATTACCCTAATACCAAAGTCAGATAAAGATACCAAAAGAAAAGAAAATTACACATCAATTTCCCTTATGAATATAGATGCAAAAATCCTCAATAAAATACTAGCAAATTGAATCCAATAGCATAATAAAAGAATTACACACCATGACCAAGTGGGATTTATCCCAGGAATGCAAAGATGATTCAACATAGAAGAATCAATGTAATATGCCACATTACCAGAAAGAAGGGGGGAAAAAATCACATAATCAACTCTATTGATGCAGAAAAGGCATTTAACAAAATCCAATACCCTTTTCAAGATAAAAACACTCAGAAAAATAGAAATAGAAGGTAATTTCCTTACCATGATAAAGGGCAAATATGAAACACCTACAGCCAATGTCATACTCAATGGTGAAATACTGAAAGCCTTTCCCCTGAGGTCTGGAACAAGACAAACAGACTGAATAGCTGGACACCTGGGACTCCATCCCTGCACTCCAATAGGATAAGAGAGGTGCTGTGTTTCCTTGGCCTCTCTGGGAATCTGAAGGCACTTTGAGCCCACACGAACAGGTTTGTTGAGTGCTTTTGTTGGGTAAGTGTAGATCCACCCTCTTCCCCCAATAAGATAAAAGGGGGCTGGTGTTTCCTCAGCTCCTCTGGGCAATGGCAGTATCTTTGGCCTACAGGGACTGAACTGTTGGGTGCCTGTGTATCCATCCCCAAACCCCAATAGGATAGGAGGGGGCTGGTGTTTCCTCAGGCTCTCTGGGCAATGGCAGGTACAGGGAATGAACTGTTGGGCACCTGTAGATTCACCTACACACATACACACCTCCAGACAACTAAATGACTGCAAGATATGCAAATATGCATGACATGGGAGTCCCAGAAGGAGAAAAGAAGAGAAAAGGAGGAGAAGGAATGCTTGAAGAAATAATGGTAGAAAATTTCCCAACCCTATTGAAGAACATAGATATCTGTGTCCAAGAAGCACAATATACTCCCATCTGAATAAATCCAAATAGACCAACTCCAAGACACATATTAATCAGAATGTCAAATGCCAAAGATAAAGAGAGAATTCTGAGAGCAGCAAGAGAAGAGCAATGTATTAAATACAACAGATACCCAATAAGATTAAGTGCCAATTTCTCATCAGAAACCATGGAAGCAAGATGGCAGTGGTATGATATATTTAAGATACTGTAAGAGAAAAAAATGCCAGCCAAAAATCTTATATCCAGCAAGATTGCCTTTCAAAAATGAGGGTGAGTTTAGAATATTCACAGATAAACAGAAACTGAGAGAGTTTATAACAAAGAGACCAGCTTTGTAGGAAATACTAAAGGGAATGCTACAGCCTGAAAAGAAAAGACATTTTAGAAAGTATTGGAAGAGAGTCTAGAAATGAAGATTATCAGTTAAAGTAACGAAAAGTGTCAAAAGAGTGGTGAAAATAAAATATGACAGATAATACCCAAATGTAAAAATGGGTGAAATAAGAACTGCTTTTACAGTAATAACATTGAATGTTAGTGGATTAGACTCCCCAATCAAAAGACACAGACTGGCAGAATGGATAAGAAAATATGAGCCACCTATATGCTGTCCACAAGAGACTCACCTTAGACCCAAGGATACCAATACATTGAAAGTGAAAGGCAAGAAAAAGATCTTCCATGCATGCAATAACTGAAAAAAAAAAAAAAAAAAGAAAAGAAAGAAAGAAAGAAAGGAAAAAAAAAAGCTGAACGGGTGAAATAGACTTTAAAAGCAAAATTGGTATTAGAGACAAAGAAGGACATTAAATATTAATAAAAGGGGTGAATTGCCAGGAAGAAATAATAATCATAAATGTATATGCACCTAACCAGGATGCCCCAAGATACATGAGGCAAACACTGGCAAAACTTAAAGGAGAAATAGATATATCTACAATAATAGTTGAAGAATTCAATACATCACTCTCAGCATTGGATAGAACATCTGGGCAGAGGGTCAATTTAAAAAAAAAAAAAACAGAAAGCTTGAAAACTATGAAAAATGGACTAAACCTAATAGACATATACAGACTATTGTACCCCAAAACAGCAGGATATACATTCTTTTCAAGTACTCATGGATTTTTCTCTGGGTTAGACCATATGATGGGTCACAAAGTGTATCTCAATGAATTCAACAAGATCAAAATTATACAGTGGATGTGGCTCAAATGGTTGGGCGTCCGTCTCCCATATGGAGGGACCTGGGTTCGATTCCCAGGACCTCCTGGTAAAAATGAAAAAAAAAAAAATTAAAGGAATTTTGGGAAGCGGCTGTGGCTCAATCAGTGGGGCTCCCGTTTACCATATGGGAGGCCCCGGGTTCAGTTCCCGGGGCCTCCTGGTGAAGGCAAGCCCGCCTGCATGGCATGGTTGGCTGACCCAGCGAGCACAAGCAGCAAGGGGGGGATAAATGAATAAATAAATAAAATCTTTAAAAAAAAAAAATTATACAAAGCACTTTCTCTGTACTAGAGTTGGTAGGTGTACATCCAAGGGACTTAAATCTTTGGGCTGCCCATGTGCCAGCTGAGCCCTGAATCTCAACAGAGTTGCAGTAACTACTCTCCAGTTCAATGGATTTATCCAGGACAACTAATGGGAAGGAAATGATGACAAACAACATACCAAAGAACCGAAGCCCCCCCACAATTAATGGTGGAGTGGGCATCATCATCCCAGTGCCCTCAGGAATGGGAAATGAACTATGTACTAAAATAAACTTACTAGTATTCTACTATAGACTTCTTGTGATTCTATCAATGGAAGAAAGACCATTGTTGTGGAGGCAGTGATCCATGGATATTCTGGAGTTAGGGAGAGGAATAACAGGTGTAATAGGGGGCATTTTTGGGACTTGGGAATCATCCTGAATAACATTACAATGACAGATACAAGCCATTATATATCTGGCCATACCCTACAGAGTTCAATGGGAGAGAGTGTAAACTACAATGTAAACTATAATCCATGCTTAGTAGCAATGCTCCTAAATGTGCTTATCAATTGCAATGAATGTACCACACTGATGAAAGATGTTGCTAATGTGGGAAGTGTGGGGAGTGGGGCATATGGGAATCCCCAATATATTCTCTGTAACATTTATGTAATCGAAGTATCTTTTAAAAAATTTAAAAAGTGAAAAAAAAGCACTTTCTTTGATTATAGTGGAATAAAGTTGGAAATCAATAAGAGGCAGAAAAGGGAAAATTTACAAATATGTGTATATTAAACAACACACTCTTAAATAATCAGTGGGTCAAAGAAGAAATTTTGAGAGAAGTCAATAAATACCTCAGGATTAATGAAATAAGAACACAGCATGTCAAAACTTACAGGATGCAGTGAAGACAGTGCTGAGAGGGAAATTTATAGCCCTCAATGCTTATATTAAAAAAGAAAAAAGAGCTAAAATCAGTGACCTAACTACATAACTAGAGGAAATATAAAAAGAACAGCAAACTAATGCCAAAGCAAGTAGAGGGGAAATAACAAAGATCAGAGCAGAAATAAATGAAATTGAGAACAACAACAACAACAAAAAATAGAGAATTAACAAAATCAAAAGTTGGTTATTTGAGAAGATTAAAAATATCTACAAACGCTTAGCTAGAATAACAAAGAAAAAAAGAGTGAGGATGCAAATAAATGAAATAAAAATGAAAACAGAGACATTACTAGTGACCCCACAAAAGTAAAAGAGATTATAACAAGATACTATGAACAATTGTATGCCAAAAAACTAGACAATGTAGATGAAATGGAAAATTCCTAGGAATGTACAAACAACATATAGTGACCCTAGAAGAAATAGAAGATCTCAACAAGCCAATCACAAGTGAAGAGACTGAAACAGTCATCAAAGAACTCCCCAAAAAGAAAAGCCCAGACCAGATGGTTTCAAAGGTGAGTTCTACCAAGCACTGAAAGAAGATTTAATACCAACCTTACTAAAGCTCTTCCAAAAAAAATTGAACAGGAAGGAATGCTACCAAACTCATTCTATGAAGCCAATATCAGCCCAATACCAAAGCCAGATAAAGATATTATGAAAAATGAAAATTACAGACCATTATCTCTAATGAATATAAATGCAAAAATCCTCAACAAAATACTTGCAAACCAAATCCAACAACACATTAAAAGAATTATACACCACAATCAAGTGGGTTTTATCCCAGGTATGCAAGGGCAGTTCAACACAAGTGTATTAGTCAGCCAAAGGGGTGGTAATGTGAAATATCAAAAATGGGTTGGTCTTTATAAAGGGTATTTATTTGGGGTAGAAGTCCACAGATACCAGGCCATAAAGCTTAAGTTTCTTCCCTCACCAAAGTCCATTGCCACACGTTGGAGCAAGACAGCTGCTGACGTTTGCCAGGGTTCAGGCTTCCTGGGTTCCAGGCTTCCTGGGTTCCTCTCTTCCCGGGGCTGTGTTTCTCTCCAGGCTTGGCACCTCTGTTTCCTCCATAAGGTCAGCTGTAGACTATGATGCTCTCTAGGCTTTGCTTCTCTCCACAAGGCCAGCTGTAAACTCTCAGTGAACGGCTTGTCTCTATCCCAGAGCCTTCTCTCCAACATCAAAAACTCCAACATCAAAATTGCTACTCAAAACCTGCTCCCTCTGTCCTTTGCCTTGCCTTTTATATTCGATTCCCCACCCACCAAGGGGTGGGGCTCAACGCCCTACTGAGGTGGCCCAATCAACGCCCTAATCATAACTTAATCATGCCCAGATTAACAGATCAGTTTACAAGCATGATCCAATTATATTTTTGGAATTCATAATTACATCAAATTGCGCAACGGCTACAACAAGAAAATCAATTAGTGTAATAAAACACATAGATAAATTGAAGAAGAAAAATCACATGATCCTCTCAATTGATGCAGAAAAGGCATTTGACAAAATATAGCACCTTTTCTTGATAAAAACACTCCAAAAGATAGGAATAAAAGGAAGCTTTCTCAATATGGTAAAGTGCATAAATGAAAAACCTACAGCTAACACTGTACTCAAGGGTGGAAGACTGAAAGCTTTTCCGCTGAGATCAGGAACAAGACAAGGATGCCCACTCTCACTATTATTATTCAATATTGTGTAGAAGTTCTAGCTAGAGCAATTAGGCTAGATAAAGAAATAAAAGGCACCTAAATAGGAAAGGAAGAAGTAAAACTTTCACTATTCACTTATGATACGATCCTATATTTAGAAAATCCTGAAATATCCACAACAAAGCTACAAGAATTAATAGATGAGTTCAGCAAAGTGGTGGGATACAGGATTAATACCCAAAAATCAATAGTGTTCTATGTGCTGCTGATGTGCAGTCTGAGGAGGAAATCAGAAAAAAAATCCACTTATAATAGCAACTAAAACAATCACATATTTAGGGATAAACTTACCCAAGGACTTATATTCAGAAAACTACAAAACATTGCTAAAAGAAACTGAAGAAGACTTAAATAAATGGAAGGGCATTCCATGTTCATGGATTGGAAGACTAAATATCATTAAGATATTTACAGATTGAATCTGATTTACAGATTCAATGCAATCCCAATAAAAATCCCAACAGTCATTTTTGCAGAAATCAAAAAGCCAATAATCAAATTCATTTGGAAGGGTTAAGTGGCCCCGAATTTTTAGAGCCAAAAATGTCTTTAAAAAGAACAAAGTTGTAGGACTCTCACTTCCTGACCTTAAAGCACATTACTTAGCTACAATGGTAAACAACAACAACAACAACAACAACAACAACAACAACAAAAAACCCAGCATGGTTCTGGCACAAAGACAGATAGACTGACCAATGGAATTGAATCGAGAACTCAGAATAAACCCTTACATCTACACTCAAGTGATTTTTGACAAGCCCACCCAGCTGGGAACAGTCTATACAACAAATGGTGCTGGCAGAAATATCCGAAAGAAAGAAAAAGGACCCTTATCTCACAGCTCATACAAAAATTAACATAAAATGGATCAAGGACCTAAATATAAAAACGACAATGATAAAACTCCTAGAGGAAAATGTAGGAAAGCACCTTCAAGATCTTGTGATAGGTGGTAGTTTTTAAACCTTATGCTCAAAGCATGAGCAACAAAAGAAAAAAATAAATAAATGGGACTTCTTCAAAATCAAACACTTTGCACCTCAAATGATTTTTTCAAAATGGTGAAAAGGCAGCTGACTCAATGCATGAAAATATTTGGCAATCACATATCCAATAAGTGTTTCATATCCCTGAAATATAAAGAGATCATACAACTCAACAATAAAAAGACAAAGTACCAGACTAAAAAACGGGCAAAAGACTTGAAAAGACAATTATCCAAGGAAGAAATATGAATGGCAAAGAAACACCCAAATAAATGTTCAACATCATTAGCAATTAGGGAAATGCAAATCAAAACTACAATATCATTTCACATCTATTAGACTGTCCACTATCAAAAAGTCAGAAAACTGTCAATGTTGGAGAGTATGTGGAGAGATAGGAATGCTTATTCACTGTTGGTAGGAATGTAGATTGGTACAGCCACTGTGGAGGACTGTTTGGCAGTTCCTAAGGAAGTTGAATACAGACTTCCCATGTGTCCCGGCAATACCATTATTAGGTATATATCCAGAAGAGCTGAGAGCAGAGACATGAACAGACATCTGCACCCCAATGTTCATAGCAGCATCATTCATGTATACCAAGAGTTGGAAACAACCCAGGTTTCCATCAATTGATGAATGGATAAACAAATTGTGATGTACACATACGATGGAATATATTCAGCTGTAAGAAGAAATGAAGTTGTGAAGCCTATGACAACATGGATGAACCTGAGGATGTTATGTTGAGTGAAGCAAGCCAGACACAAAAGGACAAATATTCTTTGATTGCGCTATTATGAACTAAATATATTATATAAACTCATGGGGTTAATAATTAGAATATTGGTCACCAGAAAATAGAAGGAGAGTAGAGAATGCAAAGCTGAGGTTTAATCTGTACAGAATTGATAAAAAGGTTGTTTGTATATCTTTGGAAATGAATAGAAATGGTGAAAGCATACCATGGTGTTTGTAACTAGCAGTGCTATTGTATGGGTATGACAGTGGTTGAAGGGGAAAGTCTAAAGTCATGTGTATTACTATAAGGAAAGCTAAAAACTGTAACATGGTACTGTATATGACAGTAAAACCTCATACAAAACGTGAATATGGGTGATATCGCATATATGACTGTTTTTGCAAAATATAAATACAAATATACTAGAGAGAAGGAAAAAGAGTAGCAGCTATGTACAACAGGGGAGGTATAGAGAGATCGAGAAGTGATGAGTTTTGTTTGTTTCTTGTTTATTATTATTATTGGAGTAATGAAAGTGCTCTAAGAATGATTGATTAATGCACAAATATGTGATTACACCAAATACCATTGATTGTACACTTTGGATGAATTTATGATTTATTAATATGTACCGATAAAATTGACTTGTTTTTTAAAAAGTCAGAAAACTAAATGTTGGAAAGCATGTGGAGAGATAAGAACACTTGTTCACTCTTGGGAATGTAGAATGGTACAGCCACTGTGGAGGACTGTTTGGTACTTCCTAAGGAAGCTGAATATAGACTTTCCATGTGACTTGGCAATACCACTACTAGGTATATACCAAGAAGAACTGAGAGCAGTGACACAAATAGACATCTGCACTCCAATGTTCATAGTAGCATTATTCATGATAGCTAAAAGTTGGAAATAACCCAAGTGTCCATCAACTGAGGATTGGATAAACAAATTGTGGTGTATACATGTGATGGAATATTATTCAGCTGTAAGAAGAAATGTAGTTATGAAGCATATGACAACATGAATGAACCTGGAGGACAATATGTTGAGTGAAGTGAGTCAGACACAAAAGGACAGATACTATATGAGTGCACTATTATGAACTAAATATATTATATAAACCCATGGAATTAATAATTAGAATATAGGTCACCAGAAAATAGAATGAGGGTAGAGAATGGAAAGCTGGTGGTTAATCTGTGCACAATTAGTTAAAAGGTTTTTTGTAAATCTTTGGAAATGGATGGAAATGGTGAGGGCACATCATGGGGTTTGTGAATAGCAGAGCTATTATATGGGTATGACCGTGGTTTAAAGGGAAAGTCTAAGTACATGTATATCACTAGAAGGGAAGCTAGAAAGTGTAACATGGGACTGTATAACAGTGAAACCTCATGTAAAATATGAATATGGGTGATATTGCATATATAAGACTGTTTTTACAAAATATAAATACAAATAAACTAGAAAGAAGGAAACAGACTAGCAGCTATGTACAGCAGGGGAAGCATAAAGAGATTAAGAAGTGATGAGTTTTGTTTGGTTGGTTTGTTTTTTATTTTTTATTATTATTATTATTATTACTGGAATCATGAAAATGCTCTGAAAATGATGGAAGTGATGAATGCACAACTATGGGATTATACTGAATACCATTGATTGTACACTTGGATGAATTTATGCTTTATTAATATGTATCAATAAAATTTATTTGTTAAATAAAAAGAGAGAGAGAGAGAGAATCCTGAAAGCAGCAAGAGAAAAGTGATCCATCACATACAAGGGATGCTCAATGAAACTAAGTGCCAATTTTTCATCAGAAACCATGGAGGCGAGAAGGCAGTGGTATGACACATTTAAGATATTGAAAGAGAAAAACAGCTAGTGATTAGGAAAATGCAAATCAAAACTACAATGCAATATCATTTCACAACTATTAGAATGGCCACTATTAAAAAGACAGAAAACTACAAGTGTTGGAGAGGATGTGGAGAGATATGAACACTTATTCACTGTTGGTGGGAATGCAGAATGGTTCAGTCACAGTGGAAGACTGTTTGAAGTTCCTAAGGAAGCTGAATATAGATTTGCCATGTGACCTGGCAATACCACTACTAGGTCTATATCCAGAAGAACTGAGAGCAGTGACACAAACAGACATCTGCACATCAATGTTCATAGCAGTGTTATACATAATTACCAAAGGATGGAAACAACCCAGGTGTCCATCAACCAATGAATGGATAAACAAATTGTGTTGTATACACATGATGGAATATTATTCAGCTGTAAGAAGAAATGAAGTCGTGAAGCCTATAACAACATGGATGAACCTGGAGGACATTATGTTGAGTGAAGCAAGCCAGACACAAAAGGACAAATACTGTATGATTGCATTATTGGGAACTAAATATATTGTGTAAACTCATTGAGTTAATGACTAGAATGTAGCTCACCAGAAAATAGGAGCTTCGAGAATGGAAAGCTGCAGTTTAATCTGTGCAGAAATGGTTTAAAAGTTGTTCATAAATCCTTTGAAATGAATAGAAATGGTGAAAGCACATCATAATGTTTGTAAATAGCAATGCTATTATATGGGTATGACAGTGTTTGAAAGAAAAAGTATAAAGTCCTATATATTACTAGAAGGAAAGGTAAAGTAAGTAACAGTGGACTGTATAGCATAGTGAAATCTCATGTGAAATACTAGTATGGGTAATATTGCATATATAAAACTGTTTTTCTTCAAAACAGAACAAATGTATATTAATGTTACAAGATCTTAATATATGACAAAAATACAAATCAAGCTATGGACAATACTGTATAGTGATATATTAATAATCATCCATTAAGGGTAAAAAAAGGAAAAATACTAAGTGAAAGAAACTAGGCAAAAGATATTACATATTTTTAACTACATATTTTTTATTCCATCTATACAACATATAAATACAAATAAATTAGAGTAACAGAAACAAAATAGCAGGCAGGGGAGGGATAAAGAGATTGAGAGGTGATTAATAAGGGGTAGAGTTTTTTTGTTTGGTTCATTTTTGTTTATTATTATTATCGAGTAATGAAAACACTAATATTGATTGAAGTGATGAACGCACAACTGTGTGAGTATACCAAATACTATTGGTTGTACATTTTGGATGCATGTTATGCTTTATGAATATGGATCAATAAAATTTATTTTGAGTAAAAGAAGTCATTCCTCCAACAAAGACAATACCAGGGTTCAGAAATGGCGACAGAATCCTTAACCAGGCTTTCCCAGTGGCATGATCTTGGCAATATTTCCAGCTCTTTTTGATTCCCCAAGAAAATAAAACTAAAAAGATATAAAATGTTTGTCAATAAGAGACTTCCCCTACAAGAAACACAAAAGGAAGTTCTGCAGGCTGAAAGGAAAAGACAAGAGAGAAGTTTGGAGAAGAGCAAAGAAATGAAGATTGTTAGTAAGGGCTTCTAAAAGGGTAAAAAGAGAGACCAAAATAAGATATGACATATAAAACCCAAAGGATAAAATGGTTGAAGTAAGTATGGCCTTTACAGTAATAACATTGATTGTTAATGGAATAAACTGCCCAATCAAGACACACAGATTAGCAGAATGGAAAAAAATATGATACATCAATATGCTGTCTACAAGAGACTCACCTTAGACTCAAGAACACAAATAGGATGAAAGTGAAAGTTTGGAAAATGATGTTCCACACAGATGGTAACCAAAAAAGAGTTGAGGTAGCTATATAGACTTTATTATTATTTTTTTTTTTTGGTGGAATTTGGCCACAGGTTTATTAAACTTCACTGAAGTCCATCAAGTTTATTTTTATATAGGACTGAATATCTTTACACAATTCAAAAGCTAATTCATATAATTTCTGATGTTTTACAGTTCCTGGTGGGTTCAAGTGTATGTAGTCTTTAGAACAGGCCAGAATGAGAAAATAGTAGTTATGTAAAAGTTAAAAAGGATCCTATGCTATATAGACTTTAAATGCAAAACTGTTGTAAGAGACAAAAAAGGACAATATATAGTAATAAAAGGGCAATCCACTAAGTAGAAATAACAATCATAAATACTTATGCACCTAAGCAGGCTGCCCCAAAATACGTGAGGCAAATATTGGCAAAACTGGGGGGAGAAAGAGACGTATCTACATTAGTAGCAGGAGACTTCAATACACTACTCTCATCAATAGCTAGAATATCTAGGCATAGGATCAACTAAGAAACAGAGAATTGGAATAATATGATAAAAGATCTAGACCTAGCATACATATACAGAACATTTGTCCCAAAATAACAATATATACATTCTTCTCAAGTGCACATGGATCATACTTTTGGACCACATGTTAGGTAATAGAACAAGACTCAATAATTTTTAAAATATTGAAATTATACAAAGCACTTTCTCTGACCACAATGGAATGAAGCTGTAAATCAATAACAGGTGGAAAATTCACAAATCTATGGAGTTTAAACAACACACTCTTTTTTTTCCTCCCCCCACCCCCATTGTTTGCACTCACTGTCTGCTCTCTATGTCCAATCACTGTGTGTTCTTCTGTGTCTGCTTATCTTCTCTTCTTGTCTTTCTCTTTAGGTGGCACTGGGAACCGATCTTGGGACCTTCCAGAGTGGGAGAGAGATGCTCAATCGCTTGTGTCACCTCAGTTCCCTGGTCTGCTGCATCTTTTATTGGCTCTCCTCTGTGTCTCTTTTTCTGTTGCATCAACTTGCTGTGCCAGCTCTCCACGCAGGCAGCACTCCATGGGGCCAGCACTCTGCATGGGCCAGCACTCCTCATGGGCCAGCTCTCCGCTCGGGCCAGCTCACCTCGCAGGCCGGCACTCCTGAGCTGGCCAGCACTCCCGCACAGGCCAGCACTACATGCGGGCCAGCACATCGTGCAGGCCAGCACTCTGCATGGGCCAGCTCTCCACTGGGCCAGCTTGCCCACGGGCCAGTTTGCCTTCACCAGGAGGCCCCAGGAATTGAACCCTGGACCTCTTATGGTAGACGGGAGCCCAATTGCTTGAGCCACATCCATTTCCCCACAACACACTCTTAAACAATCAGTGGGTCAAAGAAGATGAGTAAATATCTCAAGACAAATGAAAATGAGAACACAACAGATCAAAACATATGGGATACAGTGAAGGCAGTACTGTGATGGAAATTTATAGCCCTAAATGGCTATGTTAAAAAAGAAGAAATAGCTAAAATCAGAGACCTAATTGCACACCTGGAGAAACTAGAAAAATAACAGCAAACTAATGCTAAAGCAAGCAGAAGGAAAGAAATAACAAAGATTAGAGCAGAAATAAATGAAATTGAGAACAAAAAAAAAATAGAATTAAAAAATCTGGTTCTTTGAGAAGATTAATAAAATTGACAAATGCTTAGCTAGACTGACAAAAAAAATAAAAAGAGAAGATGTAAATTAAGAAAATCAGAAAAGATAGAGGGGTCATTACCACTGACCCCACAGAAATGAAAAAGATCAGAGAAGATATAATGAACAACTGTGTGCCAAAAAAGTAGACAAACAAAACGGACAAATTCCTAGAAACACATGAACAATCTACTGACTCTAGAAGAAACAGAAGACCTCAACAGACCAATTATAAGGAAAGAGAATGAATCAGTCATCAAAAAACTCCCAAAACAAAGAAAAGCCCAGGACCAGATGACTACACAGGTGAATTCTACAAATCATTGCAGGAAGAACTAATACCAATCCTGCTCAAACTCTTCCAAAAATTGAAGAAGAGGGAACATTACCTAATTCTATGAAGCAAACATCACCCTAATACCAGATAAAGATGCTACAAGAAAAGAAAATTACATTCCAATTTCTCTAATGAATTTAGATTTTAAAATCCTCAACAAATACTCGCATATCGAATCCAACAGCACAATAAGTGTACTATAAAAATAATCAAGTGGGTTTTACCCCGGTTATGCCAGGGTGGTTTAACACAAGAAAACCAATTAATGTAATACTTTAATAAAACAAATAAAGGAAAAATCACATGATCATCTTGGTCAATGCAGAAAAATCATTAGACCTTTTCTTTAAAAAAACACTTTGAAGGATAGAAATAGAAGGAAAATTCCTCAACATAATAAAGGGTATTTATGAAAGACCCATAGCTAACATCAGATTCACTGGTGAAAGACTGAACGCGTTCCCTCTAAGATCAAGAAAAAGACAATGATGACCAGTACACCACTCTACTCAACATTGTGCTAGAAGTTCTAGCCAGAGTACTTAGGCAAGAAGAAGAAATAAAAGGCATCCAATTTGGAAAGGAAGAAGTAAAACTTTCACTATTTGCAGATGACATGATCCTATATATTGAAAGTCCCAAAAAATCTTGTAGCAAAGCTACAAGAGCTAATAAACAAGTCCAGCAAAGTGGTGGGATACAAGAGCAATATGCAAAAATCAGTAGTGTTTCTATACACTAGTAGTGAGCAATCTGATTAGGAAATCAAGAAAAAAATCCATTTACAATAACAACTAAAAGAATTAAATATCTAGGACTAAATTTAACCAAGGATGTAAAGGGCCTGTAAAAGAAAAATGACAAAACATTGCTAAAAGAAGTCAAAGACCTAAATAAATGGTAGGACATTCCATGTTCATGGATTACAAGGCTAAATGTTAAGATGTCAATTCTACAGAAATTGATTTACAGATCCAACATAATCCTAATAAAAATTCCAACTGCCTATTTTGTAGATATGGAAAAGCTAAATATTAAATTTATTTGGAAGGATAAGGGATCATGAATAGCCAAAAACATCTTGAAAAAGAACAACTCAGTTGGAGGACTCACACTATTTGACTTTAAAACATATTACAAAGCTACAATAGTCAAAACAGCATGGCACTGGCATAAAACCAGATATATTCACCAATGAAATCAAATTGAGAGTTCAGAAATAGATCCTCACATTTAAGCAATTGATATTTGACAAGGCTGCCAAATCCACTCAACTGGGACAGAATAATCTCTTCAACAAATGGCACTGGGAAAACTGGATATCCATATCCAAAACAATGACAGATGATTCCTATCTTACACCTTACACAAAAATTAATTCAAAATGGGGGAGCAAATGTAGCTCAAGTGGTTGGTAGCCTGCTTCTCATGTATGAGGTCCCGGGTTTGTTCCCTGGTACCTCCGAAAAACAAACAAATGAACAAATGGAATAAAAATTTTTTTTTAAAAAGCCAACTCACATTTGGGAGCAGATGTAGCTCAAGTGGTTGAGTGCCTGCTTCCCCTGTATGAGGTCCTAGGTTCAATCCTCAGTACCTCTTTAAAAAAATTATCTCAAAATAGATCAAAGACCTGTTTAAAAGAGTCAGAACCATAAATTTCCCAGAAGAAAATGTAGGGCAGCATCTTTGAGATCTTGTGGTAGGCAATGGTTTCATAGAATTCACACCCAAAGAAAAATTTGATAAATGAGATCTCCTCAAAATTAAAAAGTTTGTCAAGAAAGTGAAAAAGTAGCCTACTCAATGGGGGAAAATATTTGGAAAGTACGTATCTAATAAGGCTTTAATATCCAGTATATGTAAAGAAAATCTACAACTCAACAACAAAAGACAAACAACCCAATTTAAAAATGGCCAGAAGACATGAATAGAAATTTCTCCAGAATACAAATGACTAAAAAGCACATGAAAAGATGATAAACATCACTACTTATTAAGGAAATGCAAATCAAAACCATGAGATATCATTTCATACCTACTAGACTGGCCACTATTTAAAAACATGTACAACTGCAAGTGTTGGAGGGGATGTGGAGAAATTGGAACATTCATTCAATGCTGGTGGGAATGTAAAATAGTGCAACTACTCTGGAAGACAGTTTGGCATTTCCTCAGGAAGCTAGGTATAAAATTGCCATATGATCCAGCAATTCTGCTACTAGGTATATGCCCAGAATAACTAAAAGCAGGGACATGAACAGATATTTGCACACCAATGTTCATAGCAGCATTATTCACAATTGCCAAAAGATGGAAGCAACCCAAGTGTCCATCAACTGATGAGTGGATAAAGAACAGGTATATATGTTCCACAGAATGTCATTCAGCTATAAGAAGGAATGAAATCCTGACATATGTGACAACGTGGATGAATCTTGAGGACATTATGCTGAGTGAAATAAGCCAGACACAAAAGGACAAATACTTTATGAGCTCACTAATATGAACTAATTATAATAAGCAAACTTATAAAGGTAGAATCTAGAAGTTAGATTTTAAAGGAGATAGAATATGAGTAGAGAATATGGAACTGATGCTTAATCTGTGAAGAATTTATAATTAGGTTGACTGTAATTGTTTGGAAATGGACAGAGATTATGGCGGGTGCATTATTGTGTATGTGATTAACAGTGCTGAATTACGTGTGTGAACCAGTTGCAAGGGGACATTTGGAGTTATGTATGTTACTAGAATGACTGCTAGAAGATAAAACATGGGACTATATAACACATTGAACCCTGTTGTGGATGAGGACTGTGGTTAATAGTACAAATTTAAGAAAGTTCTCTTAGGATCTATAACAAAATATGTCACTAATACAAGGTGTTAATAATAGGATGATATATGGGAAAAACACAAAGCAAATATGACTATAGTTAACAGTAATATTTTAACATTCTTGCATCAATTGTAACAAAGTTACCACAGCAATGTTAAGTGTCAATAATGAGGGGGGGGCATATGGGAATGTTGTATTTTGTATTCATAGAAAACTGTTACATGCCATAGAAACATTTTCTCGTCATTTACACCATTTTACTGAGTATTCTCTGAAAGTGCATGTGGCCAGCTGCAGTTCAAAACTTCATCTTCAGGGGAAAAAAGAACTTTATACAAGAAGCAAGGCAAGTACATAAATTATGTTCTTCCTATCAATTAACATAACCCTGGTAAGAAGATAAATGTTGGATAAGGTCTTGAAGGAAAGGGAATTTAAAAAATAAAATAAAATCTGTTTTATTGTTGGCATCTTAACAGATATTAACATTTCTTGGTTTTTCATTTTACCAATACTTTGCCACTGAAAATTGTTCAAAAGTACTTTTTTGTTTCTATATTCTTTTTTTTTTTTTTTAAGATGCTTAGATTACATAAATGTTACACAAAAATTACAGGGATTCCCATGTTCCCCACCTCCCACACCTCCCATCACATCCCACAAAAACATCTTTCATTAGTGTGGCACATCATCTACAATGGATATACACATCCTGGGGCTTTGCCACTAAGCATGGACCAAGGTTCATATTACAGACCACACTCTCTCCCACACAGTTCTGCATGTTATAGGCTAATGTAAAATGCCCTATATCTGTCGTTGTGATGTCACTCAGGATAATTCCCAAGTCCTGAAAAAGCGCCTGTATTACAACTGCTTTTCCCTGCCCTGCCCCAAAAGCATCCAGTGGCCACTGGCTCCACCTCACTGTTGTAATTTCTTCCATTGCTTGAATCACATTATGTCTACAACAGAATACCATTAAGTCCACTCTAGTCCATAGCTCTTTCCCCAATCCTGAGGAGTTTGACGTGGTGATGTCCACTCCACCTCCAAGTGAGAGGGGGCTTACCTCCCATGGATACAGTGGATGGTATTATCCTGCCTGCAGCTGCAGGCTCTCTCCATTCCCTGGGATGGCCGTTGTCCAGCATCATCTCCTCACCAGGTGATTTGGGTGAGTCCATTGAGCTGTAGAGTAGGAGTTGCAGATCCACTGAAATTCCAGGCACAGCTGGGACATGAGCAGGCCAGAGGCTCCAGTCTCTGGAAGTACAACTACAAACTCCAGCATTACATATAGGTTTGAATAGAAGGGACTGATGGACCATGTGCGGGGAGGACATATTTGAGTCCAACTCTGTCACTCTCAGGAGCACAGATTCCAAAGTAGAGCTCTCTGGTAAGGCATGAATCTCTGGAGCTATCCCCCCTTATATAGGACCTGGGTGTCTCCAGAGCCCTCAGGAGCCCCTCTGTGTGGGATAATATCCACTTTGGTGTTCTATGAGATCCTACTGAGGTGTGCGTAAGCGTTACCTCTGGGATGACCTCCCGACTCTCTTTGAAGTCTCTTAGCCACATGAACTCATTTGTCTTTACCTTTTCCCCCTTGTACTCAAGGTCTTTTTCCAGTCATATTGCCAGTTGGGACTTGGTATTAATCCCTCATTGCCAGGGAGGCTCATCCCCCAGAGTCATGTCCCACCCTGGGGGGAAGGTAATGCATTCATATGCTGAGTTTGGCTTAGAGAGAGGCCACATTTGAGCAACAAGGAGGCTCTCAGGTGTCAACCCTTAGGCACCCCATAACAGTAGGCTAAGTTTCAATTACAAGAGCAAAGACTCATAAGGCTAGTCATCAATAACAAGAATCCATTAGTGGGCCCTCCTCCTTTGCCAGACACTGCCCCTGCACTTGGGGAACTGTTGCTGCTCCCTTGGAGAATGTGGCAGAGCTCTCCAGGCTGGGAATTCAGTATTCCCTCATTTATTGAGTGATTGTCTACCCACTGTGAACATGCCCCACCCCTTGATCATTTGAACAATTTTATATATTTTTCATGTATATTCAGGTGAACTTCCTCCCAGGAAACCCTCATCCCAGACACCCCCCACCAATTATCCTCTCCTGCCCCCTCTGTAACCCTTCTGTGATCCAAACCTGCCTTAATTATGAAGCCCATATAATAGCCAAATACAATTAATAGGAAAATGAAATAATAAAAATAAGTTTAAACATAAGAGATAAAATACATGGAAACTTAAAAAAAAACCACTAGAAATAAAATAAAATTAAAGGATTAGGATATTCAAAAAATGGGGGAAAAATTTTTTTTAAACATTTTTCCAGAAAGGGATTTTTGATATCTTGAACTTTATACAGCTATATACTTCTATGATATATAAATGTATCTTTGTTGCCTTAGGTATGTTTTCTAGATAGATAAAGGCTTTTCTTTGTCGTGAGGCTACTGAACTCACCATAGCAATAAATATATATATTTAAACTTTCCCACCTGGGGAAGTCCTGCTACTTTCTCAAGGAAGATGGCCAAAAGCTTTGGTAATATATAAGGCTTACCTAATATAAGAAAACAGGCTAATAATCCAAGCCCTCAATCTTAAAGCTTGCTCCTATGAACATTATTTCTGTAATAACAAAATGCCTAAGAGTTACTTCCCGAAAACGTCCTTGTTACTCAAGTGTGGCCTCCTTCTAAGCCAAACTCTGCAAATATACTTACCTTCCCTCTTATATGGGATATGATTCCCAGGATTGAGCCTCCTTGGCGCCAAGGGATCATTACTAAGTGTTAATCAGTGATGCATTTGGAGAAAGACCTTGACTAAAAGGGGGAAATAGTAAATAAAATAGAGATTTTATGGCTAAGAGAGTTGGGAGGTCATTCCGGAGGTTACACTTAGGCAGGTGTCAGCCAGATTTCACAAATGGTCACAGTAAACACAGCCTCAAACAAAAGTGCTCCTGAGGGCCCGAGGGACATCCAGACACCATCAGCAAGCCACACAGCTACATTTATACTCATTTATAAATTCCCTAATTATGATTCTTCTACTTCTTTCACTTGAACCTATAATTTTCTACATATTTATTAAGTTTATTTCTCAGAGACTTAAAAAGCCTCTGCATTGTTCCTATGCTGGCTGATCCCTGAAACCTATCAGATACGCAGTCAACTCCAACTCTCCAGTTCTTCAGTCCTGCCTGGACAACCAACAAAACAGTGATGATGGACCAGCCCTATCCCAAAAGCAAAGAATATCTTCAACTGCAAGCAAAACAATTCTATTCCTCTGCCTATAATATCTACATCACTTCTCAGTCTGAAGCAGTCATCAGAGTGGACATAGTCCCAAATCCCTCAAGACTGAGGAATTAACAAAAAGAAGGGGGGAGTGTAACCACTGACTAAAGTGGATGTATTGTTATTGTAGTTATTATTTTGTGTTAACTGAGTAATTTGTAACATTGATATAAAAATAATTAAATCAAAAATATATAAACAATGGCAATTCATATGCTATTAATTAACTGGACTGTAGTTTCATTGAAGGCAGAAATTATATGTTATAATTTTATTTTTAAAATCCTATATCTTCAGTCATTTAGCATAATGTTAGGCATCAGAGTGTCCTAAAAAAACCTCAGATGATTAATAAATTGACTGAAAAATAAGTAAAATTTAGCACTTAGTGCCCCACAAATGAAACAAAAAGAAATAGAAAATCTCAGCCTATTTTTTAAAATAAATTTTATTTTTCATTTAAAACTTCCACAGAGAAAATATCATGCTCAGATGGTTTCACTGGTGAATTATATCAAAATTTTAAGGAACAAATAATACCAATTCTACACAAATTCTTTCAGAAAACTGAGAGGGGAACACTTCCCAACTCATTTTAGTAGGCCATTATTATTACCCTCGTAACAAAACCAGTTAAAGACATTCCAAGAAAAGAAAACTATGGACAAATATCCCTTGTGAACATAGATGCAAAAATCCTTAACAAAATGTAGAAAATTGAATACAATATATTAAAAGGACAAAGCCACATGACCAAATGGGATTTATCCCAGGAATACAAAGTTGGTTTAATTTTGAAAATCAATGTAATTTGCCATTGTAACAAAATAAAGAAGGAAAAGTGTGATCATCTCCACAAAAAAAGGCAATGGCAAACAGAAAATGTTTGCAATTTTTATCAAAGACAAAGGGCCAATCTTCCTAATACAATGAAAAGTTCTTAAAAATTGAAAAAAGTCCAGAAACTCTATTTAATAATGATCCATGTTTGTTGGATTTACCTTCACATCAGTAATATACAGGTCTTCCTTTTTTTTTATTGTGTGGGCGTTCTATAATCTATTTCAACCAGTCATAAATTAATGAGTATTTGTTTTTCCTCAATATTTTGCTGTTATGAATAATTTCAAAATAAATAATCTTGTACATATGCTGTTTTGTGTTTATGTCTGCTGTCTTCATGCAGACTCCTAGATGTGGGATTGTTATATCATATGCATATGTAATTTTGTGAGATGTTGCCAAATCCACATCCATACAGGTTGACAAGGATGCACTCCTACCTGTAATGTATGAGAATGCCTGTTGCTCCATAGCCTTAGTAAAACCATTTTATCAAACTTCTTGATTTTTGTCAATCTCATAGGTGAGGAATGGTATCTTAACATATATTTCTCTTATTATGAGTGAGGTTCAGCATTTAAAAAAATGTTTAGAGTATTTACACTTTTTGTTAACTCCCCATGTTTTATTGTTTGTATGCTTGTGATCATTATTATATGGGGCGTCTGGCCTTTTTTCAATTTTTAAAAACTTTTTATTTATTAGGAAGATTGGCCCTTTGTCTTTGATAAAAACTGCAAACATTTTCTCTCAGTTTGCCTTTGCCTTTTTTTTTTTTTTTTTTTTGAAGTACCAAGGATTGAACCCAGGACCTTGAACATGCAAAGCAGGTGCTCAACCCCCGAGCTTTACCCACTCCTCAGTTTGCCATTGTCTTTTGATTTTTCTTATGGTTTGTATGTGTGTGTTGATTAAAAATTTAATTTTTATGTAGTGTGCCAGTTTTATGGACCCCAGGAAATCCTATTCTTAAAGCAAACCCATACCTGTGCCTGTTAACCCATTGTAGATTGGATCTTTTGATTAGATTCAATTAAGGGCCCTTTTGATTCAATCACTTTTGGCTAGATTGTGGGACCCAGGGTGGGTCTTAATAAACAGAGAACTAAAAAGCCATAGACACAGGAAAAAAGCTGCAGAGACAGAGAGAGGGGTCCTGGAAGCCGGAGGCTGGAATCAGCAGAGCACAGAGGCATGGAAAGAGGCCCCTGGGGAGCTGAGAGAGAAGACCCACAGAGACTAAAAAGATGAAGCAATGAGGCCCAGAGGAAGCAGACACTGTTGTGTGCCTGATCACTCACAGCTGAGCTTGTGGAGAAAGTAAGCCCGGAGGAGAACTCAGAGACCATTTTGCCTTGCCATGTGGCAGAAGTACAGGATTGCCAGCAGCTGACCTTGGTGAAACAGCATCTCTGATGATGCTTTGATTTGGACACTTTCATGGCCTCAGAACCGTAAGCTTTTAAGCTAATTAATCCCCATTATAAAAACCAACCCATTTCTGGTATATTACTCCCAGCAGCCTTTAGCAAATTAAAACATGTAGTTAAATTGATCAATCATTATATTTTTGGCATTTGGATTTCAAGTCATAAGATGCTTTCCCTTCTCCCAGATTATAAATGAATTCATATTTTCTTCTAGGATTTATATGGTTTTCCTTTTTACATATAGACTGTTAATTCATTTGGAATTTATTCTTAAATATAATATGAGCTATAATTCTAACTTTGTATTTTTCCATATGATTACCCAGTTTTCCTAATGCTATGCATTAAAAATCTCATATTTTCCCCGTGTTTTGGCATTTTACTTATATATTACATGTCCACATGTAATTATGTTTCTTTTTGGATTTACTATTCTATTGAGCTATTACTAAACCAATATCATTTTTTTTTACTTTATAGAAGTTAATACTGTTTCGTCATCTACCATGGCTAGTATGCCATCCTTACACTTCTTTTCAGGACTTTCCTATTTGCCATTGCTTGTGTGTCTTTTTCAAATGAGCATTAGAGTCACCTTGTCTAGATCTAAGCCAAAAAAAGTTCATTTTTTTATTTGGATCACATTAAATCTTTGTGATGTTGAGGCATCTTAATCAAGAATACAAATACCTTTCCTTTGTTCAAACCTATTTTTATGTGTCTTGGGAATGTTTTATTTATTTTTTCCTGTGTTGGCTTTATTCCTAAATATTTTAACTGTTTTTGTTGCTATTGCAATTGGAGTCTTGTCCTTGATAACATATAATTTTTATTGTATATAAAATACTTTTTATATTAAAAATTTATATTCTGCTACTTTAAAATATATATATACACATACACAAATGGCCAATAAGCACGTGAAAAGATGCTCAACATCATTGGCCACCAGGGAAATGCAAAACAAAACCACAGTGAGATACCATTTGACACCTATTAGAATGAATATTATTTTTAAAAGGCAGAAAATAACAAGTGTTAACCATATGTAGACAAATTGGAACTCTTATACATTGCTGGTGGCACTGTAGAATGGTATAGCCACTGTGGAAATAAGTTTGACAGTTTCTCAGAAAATTAAAAACAGAATTCCACATGACCTGGCAATCCCCCTTCTTGGTATGTACACAAAGGAATTGAAAGCAGGGTCTTGAACAGATATACCAATGCTCATAGAAGCATTACTCACAATAGCCGGAAGGTGGATGAAACCCAAGAGTCCATCGACGACCAAATGGATAGACAATATATGTATATATATTCAATGGAATATTATTCAGTAATAAAAAGGAATGAAGTTCTGATGCATACTCAAACATGGATGAACCTTGAAGACATCATGTTTAATAAAATAAGCCAGACACAAAAAGACAAATATTGTATGATCTCACTTATCTGAATGAAACACCTAGAAGAAACAAACTTCATAGAGAAAGATAGTAGTTTATAGATTATTAGGACCAGGGGGATGGGATGGGAAAAGAGAATTATAGTTTAGTGGATGAAGAGTTTTTGTTGAGGTGATTAAAAAGTAATAGTATATATAAATAACATTTTTGTAAGCAAATACACATATATGCATATATATTTATATATCATTTTACAAATGTTTGTATGTATTGTGAGAATTTTGATTTTTACCCATAATAAAAAAAAAAAAAAAAAAAGTAATAGTAATGGATATCAGTGATGGTAGCGCAATATTATGAATGTAGTTAATACTACTGGATTGTACATTTGAATGTAGTCAAAAGGAGAAATTTTAAGTTGTATATTTGTTACTACAATTAACAGTTGTTTTTTTTTTAATGAGGTCAGTAACCACAAATCTTACTGGTGGCTGTGAGGATTAAATGAGATAATACAGCAAAATACTTGTTAGAGCAGAAGCATTAATTGAATGTTATCTTTTATTGTTGGTAAATCTTATTCCTCTAAGGACTGTATTTGGCTTTCCTATCTTGTTCCTTTGATAGTGCCTCATTGTATCTATGACTTCTAGTGAAAGTTTCTGGAGACCAAAAAGTATCTGTCTTTTCTTTGCTTTTCTCATAAAAGAAACGCTTATTAAGATCATAAAAAAAAAAATAGATCCTCAGAAAGAAGGAAAATTATATAGGTCAGAAATCTAGAATTACATGAAGAAAGGGAGAGCAGGAAAGAAGAAGTAAATGAAGGGGTACAAAGGCAATACTGTAAGAAAGGTTTCAGAACAACTGGATATTCACATGCAAAATGGAATGAAACTTAATCCTAATCCATACATAGCTGTATTTACTAGGAAGGAGAAAGGAAAGACAAGTCTACACCTTCTTGTCTAGACCAGAAGTTCCAGTTAAACTTTTAAAAAGTAAAAGAACAGAAAAAAATAAAAATAAGAATATAAAACAGTGAAGCAGAAAATAAATATAAAAAAGAAAATCAACAGAACCAGAAAATGATTTTTAAAAGAATAATATAGTTGATAAACAAGAAAACACAAATTGCCAGTATCCAGAATGAAAGAGGGATATCACTACAGGTCCCACAGATAAAAGGTATTTCTATTATGAACAACTTTATGCCAATACATTCGGAAATTTAATCAAAATGGAAAACTTCCTTGAAAAATACAACCTACCAAAATTAACACTATAAGATAAAACAGTTCTACATCTATTAAAAGGATTTGATATGTAATAAAAAGTTTACCACAAAGAAATCCCAAAATACAGTTGATTTCAATGTTGAATACTTCAAAATCTTGTTAGATAACACCAAGGACTGAATTGTCAGGAATCAGAGATTTTACCTTTATGAAGCTTTCCTAATAATTTCAAAGACACAAGTAGTCGCAAGGAGCAACAGCAGGGAAAGGTCCAAAACCACAAACACCACACCTCACTCTATATGTGCAAGGTAATATTTTCTCCCAATGCAAAACAATTTTGACAGGCAATATTCTCCCCAGAGCTCTACCAAACTGGCTAAAGATTGGTCGAGTCTGTATCATAGCTCAACTTCTCCCTCTGTAAAATCTGTTTCCTCCCTTCTACTACTTCCTTGCACAATCTTGATAGGTAATAAACATCTTCACCTCAAACTCCATTTCAGTGTGTTCTTCAGAGGAACTCAAATTACCAGTACTGAGACAGTAACTATTGGAAGCAAATAACATCCCTAGGGCCAGGGAAACAAAGGAAAGAGCTGGGGCGTATTCTTAGAACATGGATGGTTAAAGGCGGTTCCCTGTAGAGGGGGCATTCGAACCTCTGAGGAGGGCTGCTGGTGTCTCAGGAGCTCAAACGAGGACCACCAACTAACCCCTGAGTTGCAACTCAAATCTCTGAAAGGATATGTATCTGATTGGTGCTGGGATTTCTAAGGGAGCTTGAGGATAGTTCCAATGATGGCAGCAAAAGTGGAATCCAAAACCAAGCAGGACTACCAGAGTGAATGACCCCTGCAGTGAAAGATGCTGACAATAACGGCAAGCCTACAAAAAAAAACAACTCCTTTCTCTCCTCCTACGTCCGCTGGCGTACTTCTACTTCCCTCTATTGGCACAACCTAACAGGGAGAAAGAATACAAAGCAGCAATGTGGTTTAAAGAGACCCAGCTAGGCCATTACAAAGCAGAGTGAAAAAGAAGGAGAAAATCTGGAACTGAGAAAACAGCTTCATATCTGGCTCATCCCTCATGAGCTGTGCCTTTGTTCAGGAAAAAATGAAACTTTAACATGCCTTAAAGCACTGAAGAGTAAGTAGGAACATGCTATGGATCTTTTATGTTGATATCTAATTCTATGTAGTCCTGACATGAGGTTAGATCCCTGAGGTTTTTGTTGAACAGTTAGACCCTAGTACTTCTACTGCCATGAAAACATAAATTAGAGATATTTTTTAAAACAAGTATGAGCGTAATCTTCTTCCTCTTTTTCCTCTGCTTTCTCTTATTTCCTGGGACTACGCTGTTTTTTGTGTTTCTTACAAAGCACAAGGAGCAAATGTAAAAATAAAGCCATGAATAAGCTACAATAGTAACAGGAAACCCACCTCTTCCACTCTTACTGGCATGCGATGAGTTGCTTTTAACACTATCTCTATTGCCTTATATTAGGCAGTAGGTTCGGGCCCACACCCTGGTCATAGTGACAGGCTGTTTATTGTTGCAGACACCCCTCTTGTTGCAGGTCTCAGGCTGACATGAGACAGACTGACGCAGCTCTTTCCTGAACCACACACTGTGACATCTTTCACATCATCAACATCAGGTATGAGCATCTCTAAATCAAAGTCAGTGCCCCAGCAAGTGGTGTCATTGTTATGAATTAGATGCACTGTAGAATGTTCTATCATATTGGGAATTACTCCTGCAATTTCACACTACACTCCCCCACAACGGGTATCAGGGGTATTGCATTCAGTTTCCTCTGGGTATTGATTTCTTTGCAGAAACTCTGAGGTGCACTTTGCATTTTTGCCAAAAAATCTCTACTATTCATCATGGTTGTTACATTTCTTTTCATGACTGAAAGGGCACTCTCATTACTGGGTATACCACCCTGCACATACCCATCTTCTGGACACTGATGAGATATCTCATTGCACCATTCTGGAAAATCACATTCATTGACTTGTTGTCTACACAACTTCCCTGATGGCATAAACTTGCAGTTCCTGCACAAAGCCCAAAAGCACAAGAATCCCAGGTTGCAGGTGCAGTTTGACAAACAATAAAAATCTTTTTCATGTTATGGTATAGATCCACAATTGTACTCTCTACTCCTTCAACAACTAGGTTCCCAGAGCACTTCAGTATAAACAGTTCCTCATGGAGTTGAAAGATTGTGCAAACATAATCTTGGGATAAAAGCCACATGCCAACATTTGGAATAATTTCAGGTACATCATTCTGCAGGCAAATATTATAAATCCTCTAAACCCACACAACCTTATTCAGTGTAATGCCACACATACAAGTTATAAGCAAGACATAAGGCACAATAGTTCAAAATGAGACAAATTTTCTACTCAGGAGCACTCAACTCCACAATTAAAAGGTGACTGGCATATTCTTTGAAGATCGGTGTGGCAGTTTGATACTGATTATGAATTCCAAAAATCGAGAAACCTCGATTAGTCTACAGTAGAGACCCCGGGAAGAGAGACAAGCCGTTTGCCTGATAGTTTGCAGCTGCAGAGACCAGAGCCCTGAGCAGCTGAACCCAGAGAGAAACAAGCCCCAGGGAAGAGAGGAACCCAGGCAGCCTGAACCCTTGCAGGCGTCCACAGCCACCTTGCTCCAACACATGGCAATATCCTTTGGTAAGGAAGGTAAATTGTGATTTATGGCCTGGTAAATATAAGCTTCTACCCCAAATAAATACCCTTTATAAAAACCAACCAATTTCTGGTATTTTGCATCAGCACCCCTCTGCCTGACTAATACAATCTGCAAATGAAATGTGCAGCTATGTGTGCAGCAACCATGGCAGCTGGGTATCAAGATGGAAATGCTTACAAATAATAAGAAATCTTTCTGGAGCTGCTCATGTCCTTTGTTGAAAGTGGGTTTCCTTCACTCTGGAAATCATTCCCAATCAAAATCACATCAATATTTAATAAGTGATAAAGTGAATCCATTATATTGACAAAGATTAGTACTTCCTCCTGCACCTTTAAGTAATTTCTTTGGGAATGAAGGAATCATTTATGGTCTACCATCACCATCAGCCCTGGTGAGAACATTGTTTCAGTGTGGAATTTTATGTCTCTTACAACCCCAATTGGAGTTCTATTTCCTCTTCTGTTAAGCCACATCTCATGGGTGGGAATTGTGTCTTGTTACTATCTATCTTATACACCAGGTATTCAAATGAGGCAGAAAGCTCAGTGGGCATGATTCCATAAGCAAGATCATTTATCTGTAGCATTCCTCAAAAGCCACCAAAACAGGTACTGAGGGCGACCGGGGACTCAGAGACCCTTCCACATAATAGTAGCAGTCATCTTGGACAAAAGACTAATCCTCATGGAAGGCACGTTGCTCTATGTAGGTAAACACTGGAAGGATTCTGGAAACAAAGAGCTACTTGACCAAGAGCTGTGGGGACAATGTAGCTCCAACCCCCAAACTGCAGGCCATTGGAGAGCCAGCCCAGAGCCTTTACACCTCTGCCCCTACCAGTCACCATCAAAGGGATCACCACTTCAGGGGAGGTGAAGTGCTGGGAGGGCCTGGCCTGGGAACAGTCAGAAATAGACAGAGACACCCTATGCCGAAGCAGCAGGAGAGTGACCTTGAGGTACAGCAGGGCCTGACTCATAGCCATTATGGAGCAGCCATTACGGAGCCATCAATCCAGAGCAAAAATGGGCAGGGCGTGAAGCACTGCTGGTCTGGCTCCTCGCTCTGAGCTGCTCAGTGTGCAGGCCTAAACTTTACATATCTGTATCCTGGCAGAGTTGGACTATCAGACCTGCAATGCTGAAAGTGGAAATCAAAAGGAGAGCTAGAATATGGTGCATGGGGTAGGGAGGGTGGGATAGAGAAAAGAGAAAGTGAGATAAAAGTGATCCTTGAAGTAGGATGAGGCTTGAAGCAATAAAATGCCTTGTATTTTCTCTTATATATTTGAGCAGGGTAGGCTCCAGGGAAAGATGATGGTGATGATTGGTCATAGATGGATAATTGTTGCACCTGGATGATAGACACATAAGAATTTATTAAGCACTGTTCTCTAAACATGGAAAACTGCATGAAATTTTCCATAGGAAAAAGACATTGGTAGCAGATTCACAAATTTCTTTTCTACCCCAAAATCTACCAGTTCACTGCTATCTTTAGCAAGTAAGCTGTGAACACATCCAACATCCTTCCTTTTTTTCCCTCCTCAGATCACTTTTACTTTTCTTCAGCCACAGAACCTCAGCAGTAATCTATCCTTTATCACCACCCATAATCATCTACCTCTTACATCTTAAGTTATCTTCACCGAAACTTCTGTCCATGTCTGCATCACTACTGCTATGAATATTCTTCAGACTCACAGAGAACTCTAATACTTTTCTCTCCATTTTCATCCCTTTCTCTCAGTCCCACCCCGTTTTTTTCTTCTATTACAAAACCCAAAACTGGATTTACCCTGCTACATGATTTCTGCACTCTACAATAAAACTGCAAACACTGCAGGAAAAACATTATAGAACAATTTTTAAAGGAGAAACATGGTTGGAACTACAATGGGATGTCCTGGTTACCTAGTCTACATGGTAGACAAATCAAGTCAGCAGAAATTTTAAAACTTCTACATCTTTACTGTTGTTTCCTTTTTACTTCTGCACATGGCCTTCACACATCCTAATGCCCTATATTTCCTCAACTTCAAAAAGTGTGAAAGGCTAAAAATCCATGTGGTTTGTTGTTGTTCTTTTCCTTTTTCAAGTTTTTACTACTGTCTTTCAATAATGGTAGAGTTAGTTAAAAAGAAATTTTTCATTTTTCCTTATTTAGTAATAATATTAAAATATAATATTTACATTTATTTATCTTTTTTATGCCTTGTGGATGCTGGCAAGTAGAGAGGACTAGTTTTAGTCTTAGCAATATCCTTAGCATTATGATGTCAAGAGAACCTCAATCATCTGTGTACTTTCCCAGAGCTAATCCCACTAGAAGAAACCAAAATCACCAGATTAAACTTCTAGGGCAAACATCTCTAATAGGGACAAAAATCCTAATTTCCAGATCTGCTTTTCACATCCCTCTTAATAATATCCTTGTATTTACTACAGAGTTTTGGGATATTATGGTAAAAATTGGGTGAAGTGGGAAAGGATTATGAAAAAAACTTGTGGAACAGCAAGTTAACCTAAATAAACCTTTGTCAGATATTACTCCTTAGAGTTCAGTTTTTGACTAGGTAATAGAACAATTTATTCCCAAGAATGTTTGAGAACAATTCCTGAACTCATAGAATTATACCAAGGACTCCAGAGACAAAAGTCCTAACGGCACATTTTATTACCATTAATTGTGTAAACTAGTATCATTCCAAAGCCACATTCTTCTAACATTACTGGGACCTTAAAGCAGTGTGGGGGGTCTTCCTGTGCATCATTCATTAACTCTTCTATTTCCAGCAGCTATTTCACAATAGAGTAGAAAATATCAGAAGGCTTCACACAGATCCTTAGCAAGGCCTCTACACATGAACTAAAACTTTTATTTAATTTTCTATGTGCATATTTTTGGGTGTACATGTGTGTGCACTCCCGTGCCCACAGAGTCTCAATGTAAACTGCATTTCTTTTGGGTTTGAAGAATAATGGCCCAACTGATAGTGAAAATAGAGGATTCTAGGGCAAAACTTTACTCGCGTTTCTCTGCTGAAAATAAAAATCCTATCAGAAACCACAGGCAGCCTGACTTCACCCTGTACTCCTTGACTCAACCTCCTTGGAAGAAGTTTCATCTTTCAGGTCCAGGTCATAATCTCCCTATCTATGCCCTGAATCCCATCTCTTCTTTTACACAAGGATTGGCTCTACTCTCAGTTATATCTTCAACTTTCCCTTTTCTACTTGTTCTTTACTCACAGCACAGTAACATGCTCAAGTCTCTCCAAGCTCCCCTGGCTACAAGTTTCTCTCTAGAGTTTTCTCTTTTTAACAGACAAGATTCTTGAATGACTAACCAGTGGAAGAAACAGTTATGCCCATGGTCATTTGTCTATGTCCTTAGTCAAAGGTGGTTTGTACTGCCTTCTCAAAGAACAAAGATCTGGATTTGATACCTCATATGGCAAAAGAAACAAATCCCCCCTTAATTTCTCAATATTGCTGCTTAGCAACAAGGATCTCTCGCTTCTACAAAATATGTCAACCTGGCTCTCAAGGTTATCTTGGCTCTAGATCCACTGTCCCTTTTCAATTTTATTTCCAACTTCTTTTGAATAAAAACAAATATCAGGCTCGCCTCCTCACACTCATCCAACATCTTGCCTATACAGTGTATGCTCACCTTTGCTTCAGACCTTTGCTCATGCTGTATCCCTGGCCTTGATCATCTAAACCCTTCCTCATTCTTGAAACATATTATAATATCCCTCAAGTAGGGTTGCCAGATTTAGCAAATAAAAATATAGTAGCCCCGATCAAATTTGAATTTCAGACACAACAAAAAAAATTTTAGTATAACTATGTCCCATGTTGTATTAGTCAGGGTTCTCTAAGGAAATAGAACTGACAGGAGATTTCTGTAAATATTATTAGATTTTATGGAATTATCTCATGCGACCATGGGGATATATGAGTCTAAATTCTGTAGGGCAGGCTGCAAGCCAGGAACTCCGATGAAGGTCTTCGATGAGTTCCTCAGGAGAAACTGGCTGTCTGAAGTAGAGATGGGAATTCTCTGACTGCTGAAATCACTTCTTTTAAGGCCTTTAACTGATGGGATGAGATGTCTCTCATTGCCGAAGGCAATCTCCTTACTTGATTGTAGATGTAATCAGCCACAGAATCAGTCAACTCACTGATGATTTAAGTCCATGAAATGTCCTCACAGTAAGAATCAGGCCAGGGCTTGCTTGACCAAACATCTAGGCAGCATTACCTGGCCGAGATGATGCATGAGCCTAACCATCACATTCCACCCATTGTCAATTTGACAGCCATACACATCACCTTAAACCATACTTAGTCTCTAAATAAAAACAGTAATAGACATAATTTTTTTCACCTAATAATATTCAACTGTCCTGCGTACACCAGAAGCACACTAAATCCTTTCAGAAAAGGGTGCAAGTCCTTGGGTAATATTCACTCTTAAACCTGACATCCTACAACTTAAATAATATGACATGAAAATAATACAATTTATGTCATATGATAAGGGGATAAGACAGGGGAGAAAGCAGAGATATTCATTTTATGTACATATACAAACACACTCAAAACAAAAAAAGGAAGAAATATCCATGACCATGACAGTCCTCATTTCTGTACCCAGTCATGTGGTTGAAGTTCGTATTTATCACTGCTTTCTTCCACTACTCCTTCCATGTTCCCTTTACCTTTAGCAAGCACCTCAGCTGGCCGTGGTTCTTTGCCTGGTGGGGTGACCCAAAAATTCAATCCTGAAGTTTCTGGGCCATTGGTAGTCTTGCCTGGATTGGGTTGTTGCAGTTTTCCATTGACTTTAATCACAGGGCATTGTAGTACTAGAGACACCCTAAGGGATCTCCTGCATTTCAGGCAAACTCTTCTTTATCTCCATTATGTAGTTACAGTCCTATTTCCCCATAATAGTCAGGATCAATCATCCCAGCCAGTACAGTAATTCCCTTTTTTGCCTGTTGATTCAGAGGTACGAGGAGCCCAAAGTGGACAGGTGGCATTCTTAACTTCCAGTTCAATGGAATCATTGTTGCATCTCCTGTGGAAACAATCCTCCTTTTGGAACTAAGACTTGTAGACCCACAGAGCTTAAGGTTGCAGGGACAGGGAGCAAAACTTTTTCTAGTGGATTACTAGGGCTAATAGTGAGTGGTGCCAATCCCATTTCCACCCATTGATTCCTGGACCCGTGAATCCTGGCTCTAGGAGAAACCGCACCATAAAGTGGATGTTGATTTAGAGCATACACAGCCTCCTGGAGATCATTGCCTCAGCCCTGCAAGGTATTACCACCTAGTTAGTGCTGTAATTGAGTCTTTAAAAGGCCATTCCACCGTTCTATCAATCTAGCTGCTTCAGAACATAAGACTGTGAATTCCACGAGCATGTGCCCATTCCCCCACATCATTTGCTATGAAGTGGGTTTCTTGATCAGAAGCAATGTGGTGTGGAATATCATGACAGTGGATAAGGCATTCTGTAAGCCCATGGATGGTAGTTTTGGCAGAAGCATTGCATGCAGGGAAGGCAAACCCATATCTGGAGTATGGATCTATTCTACTTAGAATAAATCGCTGCCCCTTCCATGATGAAATTGGTCCAATGTAATCAACCTGCCACCAGGTAGCAGGCTGATCATCTTGAGGAATGGTGCCATATTGGGGGCTGAGTGTGGGTCTCTGCTGCTGGCAGATTGGACACTCAGCAGTGGCTGTAGCCAGGTCAGTCTTGGTGAGTGGAAGTCCATGTTGCTGAGCCCACACATAAACTCCACATCTACCACCATGGCCAATATGTTCATGAGCCCATTGGGTATTGATAGGAGTGGCTGGGGAAAGAGGCTGAATGTTATCCACAGAACAGGTCATCTTAACCACTTGATTATTAAAATCTTCTACTGAAGTCACCCTCTCATAAGCACTCACATATTTTTTGCCCACTCAGAAAGGTCTATCCACCTACCTCCTTCCCAGACCTCTGTCACCAATTTTCCCATCATGTTCCTTCCAAGTCCCTGACCATCCAGCCAAACCATTGGCAACAACCCATGAATCAGTGTACAAATGCACCTCTGGCCATTTCTTCTTCCAAGAAAAATGAACAATCGTGTGCACTGCTCAAAGTTTCATCCACTGGGAGGATTTCCTTTCACCATTGTCCTTCAGGGATGTCCCAAAAAAGGGCTGCAGTGCTGCAGCTATTCACTTTTGGGTGGTACCTCCATATCATGCAGAACCATCCGTAAATCAGGCCTGAGTTTTCTCCTCCTCAGTCAACTGATTGTAAGGAACTCCCCAGCTGTGGGCTGGGAAAGATAAGGTAACCTGGCAGGAGTGGTGACAATGGGCATTTGGACCACTTCCTCATGTAACTAATTTGTGCCCTCAGGACATGCTTGAGCCCTGTCTTGTATATACTATTTCCATTTCCATGATGGAGTGCTGCTGCACACACCCAGCTTTATGGTTTGGTGGGTCAAACAACATCCAGTTCATGATAGGCAACTCAGGTCTCATGGTAACTTGGTGGCCCAAATACGCATTCAGTCTCTACTAAAGCCCACTCACAGGCCAAAAGATTTTTCTGAAAAGGAGAGTAGTTATATGCACAGGATGGTAGGGCTTTGCTCCAAAAGGGTCTGAATTGTGATTCTCCTATAGGGGCCTGCCAAGGGCTCCAGACGGCACCTCTATTTGCTACAGACACTGTCAGCACATTTGATCTGCTCGAACATATGGTCCAAGTGGCAGTGCAGCTTGCACAGTAGTCTGAACCTGTTGCAGAGCCCCCTCTTGTTCCAGTCCCTACTCAAAACTGGCAGCTTTTCTGGTAACTCAGTAAAGGGCCAGAGTATCACACCCAAATGAGGAATATGTTGTCTCCAAAAATCCAAAAAGGCTAACTAGGCATTGTGCCTTTCTTTTGATCATAGGAGATGCAAGATGCAACAGCTTGCCCTTTACTTTAGAAGGGATGTCTCAACATGTCCCATACACATCTAGAAATTTCACTGAGGTAGAAGACCCCTGTATTTTTGTTGGATTTATCTCCCAATCTCTGACATGCAAATGCCTTGCCAATAAATCTAGAGTAGTTGCCACTTCTTGCTCACTAGGTCCAGTCAACATGATATTATCTATGTAATGTACCAGTGTAATGTTTTATGAGAGGGAGAGATGATCAAGTTCCCTGCAGAAAATATTATGACATAGAGCAGGAGAGTTTATATACCCCTAAGGTAGGACAGTGAAGGTATATTGCTGGCCTTGCCAGTTGAAAGCAAACTGTTTCTGGTGGTCTTTACCAACAGCAATTGAGAAAAAATCATTTGCTAGATCAGTAACTGAATACCAGGTACCAGGATATGTGTTGATCTGCTCAAGCAATGATACTACATCTGGAACAGCAGCTGCAACTGGAGTCACCACCTGGTTAAGTTTACAATAATCCACTGTCATCCTCCAAGATCCATCTGTTTTCTGCACAGGCCAAATAGGAGAATTGAATGGGGATGTGGTGGAAATCAGCACCCCTGGCAGCCTTCAAGTCATTAATGGTGGCACTAATCTCTGCAATTCCTCCAGGAATCCAATATTGCTTTTGATTTACTATTTTGCTAGGTAGGTGCATGTAGCAGTTTGGTATTGTTTATGAATTCCAAAAATAGTGATTGGATTATGTTTGTAAACTGGTCTGCCAGTGGTATCACTTTTTTTTTTTGCTTTTTTTTTTTTTTTTTTACCAGGAGGTCCGGGGGATCGAACC
>JAKSZT010028738.1:3148737-3249313 GCA_026826555.1 Tolypeutes matacus | reverse complement strand
CCCGGGTCCCTCCATATGGGAGACGGACGCCCAACCAGTTGAGCCACATCCGACCCAGTGGTATCACTTTTAATTGATTAAACTATGATTAGGACTTAGATTGGGCCACGTCAGTAGGACATTGAATCCCTGCCCACCAAGGAGTGGGGAATCACAGAGAAAATACATGGCAAAGGACAGAGTTGGAATTTTGAGCTGGAGCCCAGGAAGTAAGCACACAGAGGAGCAGAGCAGCTGACCTGGAGAGAGTTGAGCCCCAGGGAGAGAGACAGAGCCAGTTGTCTGATAGTCTACAGCTGGCCTTATGGAATAAGCAGGGCAGCTAAGCCCAGAAAGAAACAAGCCCCAGGAAGAGGAACCCAGGAAGCTTGAACTCTTGGCAGGCATTGACAACCATCTTGCCCCAACACGTGGCAACAGACTTTGGTGAGGGAAGTAACTTATGCTTTATGGCCTGGTAACTGTAAGCTTCTATCCCAAATAAATGACCTTTATAAAAGCAAACAGATTTCTGGTATTTTGCATCAGCACCCCTTTGGCTAACACAGGGCAGTTTTAGTGGCTTCCACTTGGCCTTTCTTATCACAATAGCCCTCACTCCACAAGTCAAGGAACCAATGTGGAGATTCTGCCAGCTACTGAGTATATCTATTCCAATTATGCATTCTGGAATTGGGGAAATAACCACAGAATGGGTCCAGGGGCCCACTGAACCCACCATGAGACAGATCTGAGCTAAAACTTCATTGAACACCTGATCTCCATAAGACCCTACTGACTGGTGGACATTTTGAGTGTCCTGGAATTTTGTCACTTCTGAGCCAGTGTCTAATAATCCCTGAAATATCTGATCATTTCCTTTTCCCCAATCCACAGGTACTCTGGTAAAATGTCATAGGTCTCTTTGGGGAAGGCTCACAGGAAGATTAACAGTATAAGTTTTTGGCACTGTAACAGGGTCCTTCCCCAAGGGGATGGAGCCTTCCCCTCACTCAAGGGGCTCTGGGTCTGTAACTAGATTCATTAGTGCCTTTGAATCTAATCAGAGTAGAGAGCCAATTGCAAAAAACAGAAAAATTTCAGAAATCCCATTTTTAAAATTCTATTTCTCAAGAACCACCCCAATCTTGGTACCAAGCTGTATTAGTCCTGATTCTCTAGGGAAATAGACTGACAGGAGATTTATGTAAATATTATTAGATTTTATAGAATTGTCTCATGTGACCATGGGGATGCATGAGTCCAAATTCTGTAGGGCAGGCTGCAAGCCAGGAACTCTGATGAAGGTCTTTGATAAGTTCCTCAGGAGAAACTGGCTCTCTGAAGTAGAGATGGGAATTCTCTGACTGCTGAAATCACTTCTCCTGATGGGATGAGATGTCTTTCATTGCTGAAGGCAATCTCCTTAGTTGATTATGGATGTAAACGGTCATAGATACAATCAACTCAATGATGTTTAAGTCCACAAAATGTCCTCACAGTAACAGGCCAGAGCTTGCTTGACCAAAAAACTGGGCACCATTACCTGGCCAACTTGACACATGAGTATAACCATTATACATGCACTTATTGGGACATGCTTATATAGTAAATAATTACTTGTTTTTAATCTGAAACTCAAATTTAACTGGGCAACCTGTATTTTATCTGGCAGCCCTACTTTTAAGGCCCATATTAAATTCAAACTCTATTTTACATCATTGATTGTATTAGTCTGCCAAGGGGCTGCCGATGCAAAGTACCAGAAATCTGTTCAGAGAAAGAGTGAAAGATGAAGAATTTTCTTGTTTTCTGGTTTTTTGTTTATTATTATTGAAATAATGAAAATGCTCTAATATTGATTGAAGTGATGAATGCACAACTATGTGATTATACCAAATATCATTGATTGTATACTTTGGATGAACTGTATGCTTTATTAATATGTACCAATAAAATTGATTTGTTAAAAATATATGTTGGATTTTAAAGGGTATTTATTTGGGGTAGAATCTTATAGTTACAAGGCTGTAGAAAGTCCAAATCAAGGTTACTTTCTTATTAAAATCAGTTACCACTGTTGAAGCTAGATAGTTGCCAATCTCTGGCTGGTCTCTGGCTTCTCTGGGCTTCCTTTTCCTCTTCAGGCTCCACTGATTTCAGTTGCAGGCTGGCATAGAACTTCCAAAACAGTCTTTTTTTTTTTTTTAGTGTGTCCTATATTTTATTTTTTTAAATATTTTTTTTTTCTAAAAGATACTTAGATTACATAAATTGTTACATAAAAAATATAAGGGATTCCCATATGACCCACTCCCCACACCTCCCATTTTTCCCCACATTAACAACTTCTTTCATTAGTGTGGTACATTCATTGCAATTGAACACATTTTGGAGCATTGCCACTAAGCATGGATTATAGTTTACAGTGTAGTTTACACTCTCTCCCACTCAATTCTGTAGGTTATGGCAGGATATATAATGGCTTTTATCCGTCATTGCAATGTCATTCAGGACAATTACAAGTCCCAAAAGTGTCCCCATATTACTCCTCTTTTTCCCTCTCCCTGCCTTCTGCACCTCCAGTGGCCACTGTCTCCACATCCATGATATAATTTTGTCCATTGCTAGAATCACAATAAGTCTATAGTAGAATACCAGTAAGTCCACTCTAGCCCATATTTTATTCCCCAGTCCTGAGGATTCTGGGATGGTGATGCCCACTCCACCTCTAATTGAGAGGGGGTTGTGATGCCATGGGACTGATGGATGGGACTCTTTTGCTTGCAGTTGTAGACTCTCTCCGTTCCTTGATATGGTAGTTGTCCATCCTCACCTCCTTGTTAGTTGTCCTGGCTGAGTCCAATGAACTGGAGAGTAGGTGTTGCAGCTCTGCTGAGGCTCAGGGCCCAGCTGGCACATGAACAACCCAAAGATTCAAGTCTCTTGGACATACACCTACCAACTCCAGCACCAACTATAGGTTCAAATAGAAAGGACAAAAGAGGCATGTGCAGGGAGGACATAACTGAAACCAACTTTATCACATTCAGGAGCACAAACTCCAAAGTAAGGCCCACTGGCAAGGCACCAAACTCCGAAGCTATCCACCTGACCATAGGACCTGGGTGTCTCCAGGGCCCTCAGGAGCCCCACTATTTGTGGTAGTATCCACTTTGGAAGTCTATGAGATCCTGCTGAGATGTGCGTAAGTGTTACCTCTGGGACGACCTCCTGACTCACTTTGAAGTCTCTTAGCCATGTAAACTCATTTGTCTTTACCTTTTCTCCCTTTTATTTGAGGTCTTTTTCTAGTTGAAATGCTAGTTGCTACTTAGTAGCAATCCCTGGGTGTCAGGGAGGCTCATCCCCGGGAGTCATGTCCCACAGTGGGGGGAAGGTAATGCATTCATATGCTGAATTTGGCTTAGAGAGAGGGCACATCTGAGCAACAAAGAGGTTCTCAGGAGGCAACCCTTAGGCAGCCCATAACAATAGACTAAGTTTCAATATCAAGAGCAAAGGCTCATAAGCCTAGTCATCAACATCAAGGGCCCATCAGTGGATCATTCTTCTTCACTAGTCACTGCCCCTGCACTTGGGGGACTGTTGTTGCTCCCTTAGAGAATGTGGCAGAGCTCTGCAGGATGGGAATTCAGTAGTCTCTTGATTATTGTGTGAGTCTCCACCCACTGTGACAATGCCCTGTGAACATTTGAACATTTTTACATACCTTATATGTATGTTCAGGTGAACTTCCTCCCATGCATTCCCCCATCACTGACACACCACACCAATGATCCTCCCCTACTGTGATCCAAAGCTTCTTCAAAAATGAAGCCATTAGCCAAATACAATTAATAGGAAAATGAAACAATAAATAAATATAACTTATCTTATATTTAATGATAAGTTTAACTATAAGAAATAAAATACATTAAAAAATTTTTTTAATTAAATTAAAAGATTGGGATATTTTAAAAAATGAAAAATGTTAAAAAAAATTTTTTTTGGTCATTTTACCTTTCATCACCACAATATCTGGTGTCCTGTCTGTACTGTGGCACCTTCCCCCACACATTCCCCAGTGTCTCACTATTTTTAATTTTGTTTTCAAAGAAGTTTTAGGTCACAGCAAAGTCACACACAGAATACAGGAGTCTCTCATATACCCAACATCCTCCACCTTTCCTCCTCCCCATATTAATACCTTTTTACATGTGGATGGTACCTTTGTTACAACTGATATACAAATAGTGAAACATAGCTACTAAACATGGTCAATGGTTTACATTATGGTTTACATTTTAGACCATACACATTTATAAATTTTGATGATATTTACCATGTCCTGTGTCCACCATTGTAAGATCATGTAGAACACTTCCACTGCCCCCTAAATACCCCCTGTTTGATCTATTCTATTCCTCCCTCCCCCTCCCCTCAGGGCCCACAGCGACCCCTTGGCTTCACTCCTTGGATGACAAGATACATAGTTACATGCAACAAGACTGAGGGTTTGTCCTCCCCTAGTAGGAACCACCCATGCTCCCGAGAGACTCCCACCTATTTGTGAACCAATCAGTCCTCTCAAGGATGGGAGACCAACTCCTTTCTAGTGGCATCTTTGTTTGGCTTTGATATTAGGGTAATGTTGACACCACAGAAAGAGTTAGGCAATGTTCCTTCTACTTCTATTGTTTGGAAGAGCTTAAGCAGGATTGGTGTTACTTCTTTCTGGAATGTTTGTTAGAATTCACCTGTGAAACTGTCTGTTCCTGGGATTTTCTTAGTTGGGGTTTTTGATGACCAAGTATATCTCTTTACTTGTAACTGGACTGTTGAGTTAATCAATTTCTTCTTTCATCAATGTAGGCTGCTTGTGAGTTTCTAGGAATTTTTCAGTTTCCTCTAAATTATCATTCTTGTTGACATATAATTTTTCAAAGTATCCTCCTATGATACTCTTTATTTCTGTGGGGTCAGTGGTGATATCCCCGTCCTCATTTCTTATTTTGTGTATTTGCATCTGCTCTCTTCTTTTCTGTGTTATTCTGGCTAAGGGTTTGTCCATTTTTATTATCTTCTCAAAGAATCAGCTTTTGGTTTTGTTAGTTTTTTCTAATGTTTTTTTATTTTCTATTTCTTTTAGTTCTACTCTAATCTTCTTCTTCCCTCCCTCCCTCCCTCCCTTCCTTCCTTCCTATTTCCTTTGGGGATAGTTTGTTGTTTTTCCAATTCCTCCAGGTGTGCAGTTAGGTCTTTGATTTCAGCTCTTTCTTCTTTTTTGATGTATGCATTTATGGCTATGAATTCCCTCTCAGTACAGCTTTTGCTGCACCCCATAGGTTTTGATATGTTGTGTTATCATTTTCATTCATTTCAAGGTAGTTACTGATTTATTTTGAGATTTCCTCCTTGACCCATGTTTGTCTAAGAGTATGTCACTTAACTTCCATATCTTTGTGTCTAATCTGGTTCTCTGGCCCTTACTGATTTCCAATTTCATTCAATTGTGGTCCAAGAAATTACTTTGTATGATCTCAATCTTTCTGAATTCAGTGAGATTTTTCTGTGGCCTACCATGTGGTCTATTTTGTAATATGATCTTTGTGCACTTGAGAAGAATGTGTATCCCACTGAATTTGGGTGTAGTGTTCTGTATATGTCTATTTGGTCCAGATCCTTTGTGTTAACCAAAGTCTTTGTTTCTTTATTCTTTGTCGAGACATTCTGCCTAATGGTGATAATGGTTTATTAAAGTCCCCCACTATAATTATAGAGGCATCAATTTCTCCCCTTAGTTTTTCCAGTGTTTCCCTCATGTATTTTGAGGTGCCCCTGTTAGGCACATAAATGTTTATGATTGTTTTTTCTTCTTGAAAGATTATCCCTTTCACTAATATATAGTGTCTGTCTTTGTCTCTTAATATAATTTTGCATTTAAAGTCTATTTTGTCCAATATTAGTATAGCTACTCCTGTCCTTTTATGGTTATTGTTTGCTTGTAAGATTGTTTTCAAGCCATTCACCTTCAGCCTCCTTGAATCTCTGGTTCTAAGGTGGGTTTCTTGTAGTCAACGTATAGATGGGCCAAATTTCCTAATCCATTCTGCCAATCTGTGGCTCTTGACTGGTGAGTTTAATCCATTAATATTCAGTGTTGTTATTCTCAAGGAATTACTTACATTAGCCATATTTTCTTGGGGTTTATGTATGTCATATGTTTTTTATTTCTCTTTTTGTTGTTTTAGTTGTTCTTACTCTCTCCTCCAGATCTCTCTCTCCTGATTTTCCTTTCAACCTGCAGAACTCCCTTTAGTATTTCTTTAGGGGCCAGTTTCTTATTGGCATACTCTCTTAATTTCTGTTTATCTGTGAATATTTTGAAGTCTCCATTACTTTTGAATCCCAGCTTTGCTGGGTAGAGAATTCTTGGTTGGAAGTTTTTTTCTTTTAGTACCTTAACTATGTCGTACCACTGCCTTCTTGCCTCCATGGTTTCAGATGAGAAATCAGTACTTAATTTTATTGAGCTTTCCTTGTAGGTAATGGTTGTCTTTTCTCTTGCTGCTTTCAGTATTTTCTTTTTGTCTTGAGCATTGGACAATTTGATGAGTATATGTCTTGGAATAGGCCTATTGGGATTTATACGGTTTGGGGTGTGCTGTGCTTCCTGGACTTGTACATCCATCTCCTTCAATAGGGTTGGGAAGTTTCCAGCTATTATTTCCTCCAACACTCCTTCTGTCCCCTTTCCCTTCTCTTCTCCCTCTGGGATGCCTATAATGTGTATGTTTGTGTGTTTTGTGTTGTCGTTCAAATCCCTAAGTCCCTGCTGGAATTTTTCTATCTTTTTATTTATCTGTTCTACTATCTGTTTGATTTCAGATGTACTGTCTTCATTCTTTCCTCTGCCTGTTCAAATCTACTGTTATGTGCTTCCAGTGTCTTTTTGATTTCTTGGATTGTGCCACTCATCACCATCATATCTGTTATCTTTTTATGTATGTTTACAATTTCTTCAGTGTGTTCTCCCAGTGTCTTCTTTATATCCTTAATCTCTTCCTTCACTTTATTAAGTTGGTCCATGATATTTGTTTGGACAGCTTTGATTAGTTTTTCAATGTTTTGCACCTCTTCCTGGTTTTTAGTTTGTTCATTGTACTGAGCCATATCTTCCTGTTTCTTAGTATGGTTTGTAGTTTTTGTTGCCCTCTAGTCATCCTTTTATCTTGATGGGTTTATTCAGTTGATTAGTTTCTCTTTTTACTCTATGGTTTTATTTAATTGCTCGGTTTTTTTGTGTGTAAGTTTTCTCTTTGACACTTTGTTCTTCTTATTCTATTTTGTTGCTGTTGTCTATGTTCCCTTGGAGGAAAAAATTAGGGCCAGGGAAAGTGAAAGAAGTAAGAAAAGTAAAAGGATAATAGTAATAATAGTAGTAATTGTTAGAAGAGGAACCATTTAAGCCCGTGGAAAATGAGTATTTAACTCATGTAAGCAGTGTAGAGTAATAGGAATAGAAAAGTGGGGTACCAACAATGAAATGGGAAACCAAATAGAGAAAAATATATAGACTGAATTAAAAGGCCAGTATGCTGAGGAGAGAGGGAAAAGACAAAAAGAAAATAAGATAATAAAAGAAAGAGAACAGAATAGATGAGGTAGAAATAAAAACCAGAAAAAATTGGGGCCTAAACAAAGAGAAGTAGAATGTAAGAACAACAACAGAAAGCAGAAGATAGACTGAAGAAGGAAGGAAAGTAGATAGCCTTGGTATATAAAAATCGGTATATACAGAAAAGGGGAAATCAAGGAAGAAGAAATACAATAGCCAAGAATCAAGCCAGCAGCACCTTGAAGAATTTATCTCTTTGTCCAGCTCCCTCCAGATTGATGCCCTTCTCTGTAGGTTCCCAAAACAGCTCACTCGGGCAGGATCTTGCCCACACTCAGCTATTTTTTGTGAGAGAGCTCTGCCTATGTTCTTCTGAAAGAAAAAAAAAAAATTGGGACCAGACAAAAGGAAAGAGATAGGAAGACAAAAAGAATAACAGTAATGGTATTAGTAAAAGGCAGGAGATCAAACGTACAAGACCTAGGAAATTGAAAAACTAACACGAGTAAGAAGCACAGAGGAATAAGGTTAGGAAAGTGGAATTGAAATAATGGAACAAGAAACAGAATAGCGAAACAAATATATAGAATGAATTAAAATGCTGGAATGGTGAGAAGAGGGGAAGAGAAAACAGAGAAGAGAGAAAGAAAAGTGAAAAAGAGAGTATTATAGAGAAAAAGGGAGAGAGGGACATATACAAAAAAGAAAGATTGGAGACCAAATAAAGGAGGTGGAATGAAACAACTATAGAAAACAAAAGGTATAAAGATGAAAGAGTAAAAAGAAGTAGCATAGGTAGAATAGATCAGTAACCAAAAGAATAAAAGAAAGCAAAAGCAAAAGTAAACAAGCAGAGAGAGAAAGGGAGGGGATACAAAACAAGCAAGAAACAAGACAGCAGCAACTCGTTTTTTTTTTAAAAAAAAAAAAAAAAAAAAAAGGAGATAGAAGAAAATATAATAAACACAGAAAAACAGCCTTCTTTCTTAGACCCCTAAGGTTCTTCTCAGGCTGCTGGTGTTCCTCAATCACTCACCCTGCAGCCTGCCCTCTGCAGATTTTGAACTGGGTTTCAGTGGGTAAAGTAAGGGAAATAAAAGAAAATGAACTTTTTTTTTTTTTTTTAATAAGAGATTCATTAAAGCTAATATAAAGAAAATGTCTACATGTTCCCTGTCATAAAGTTTCAGCTGGATGCCTGATAACCTGGTGGATCTCTTCTCAAGGAATAGCCAGGAATAGAAGCAGGGACCTTATATGTGATAGGAAGAAATCCTCCCACTGAGTTATTCTGCCTCCTTGGGTTAACTGGCCTTTCAGAAGGCTATCTGCCCCTTTTCCCTAGGACAGGTTAGCTCCCCTGCAGTCAGCTGGAGTGGTGCTGATCACCTGCCTCCTCACTGATGTAATTCCTCTCTTTATCTAGGTGGCTGGGTGTGACTGCCAGCCTGGGATGATCCCCCTCCCCTCTCCCTGTCGAGTCGGGGTCTCTTCTGATATTCAAGGGGTGCCCAGCTGGCTAAATTCGCTGCAAAAAAAAAAAAAAAAATCACTCTCCACTCTCCCAGACCCCTCTTCCTCGCAGGGAATCTGCCATCATACACCCTTTGGAGCAGGGGGCTAGGTCTCTACCTAGTCTGTCCGCCCTGAGGGCCAGGTATGTGTGCCCCTTCCAGCCACCGAGGTAAGCAACCCTGATTATTCCTGGCTTCCGTATCTGTCCAGTATCCTCCTAGATGACTCAGAGCACCTTCCTGTGGAGGTAGATGTCTGCTCAACTCTCAGTTAGATATAATTCTCCAGGAGTTTTACCCTTAATATCTCGGGGGTGGGTAGGGGAGCCCTTCCTGGCAGCCAGGAGGTTTAATAACTCACAATTACTTGTTTTGGCTTCTTCATGTCTCTGACCCTTGCTCTTCTGGGAGTTGGTAGGCAGTGTCCTGGTTTGTTGTGCCTCAAAGCAGGTCCCCATGGCAGCCTCTGGCGTTTTGTTTTGTTTTGTTTTGTTTTAGTGATAGCTAAGATTTATATGTCTAACCCATCGGCCATGTTTCTACAATCCCAAAGCCCTAATCTTAACAGGTAATTTAATCAAAGACATCTCTTGTGAATCTAATACGATCAAAGGGAATCACACCCAGATGAGCAGAGCAGTTTACAAACATAATTTCTCTTTTTGGAATTCATAAATAACCACAAACTGCCACAGTGCATTAAGGAAAAAAATTTAAAAGATCTAGAGGTATTAATATTACAAAAGAAGAAATAAATGTCATTATTCCCAGGTAACATGATTATGTACATGGGATATCCAAAAATATTTACAATCTTTTGGAAATAGTAAGTTAATTTAACAAGGTTGTTGATACAACGTCAATATACAAATATAAATTGTATCTACATACTCTTAAAAACAAGTAAAAACAAAATTTAGAAAAAAAGTACAGTACAATATAAAAATATCACAAACATAATAAATATAATGAAATATATACAAGATTTTTACTTTGAAATCTCAAATATTATTGAGAGAAATCTTTTTAAACTAAATAAATGGTGTGACACACTGTGTTCATAGACTCAAAGAGACTCAATATTGTTCAGATGTCAATTTGTGCCATAGTGATCTATAAGTTCAGTATAAACTGAATGAAAGTCCCAGTGGATTCTGATTTAGGTATTAAAAAGCTGATTATACAATTTATATGGAGATGCAAAGAACTTAGAAGAGACAAGGCAACAGTAAAGAAGAACAAAGCTGGAGGAATTAGACAACCAGTTGTCAAGACATACTATAAAGAAACAGTAATTGAGACAATGTTGTTTTAGTACAGGGAGAGATGGACAAATGGAATGGAATAAAAAGTCCAGAATAGACCCACACTTATATGATCATCTGATTTTTGACAATGTCTCCACTGAATTTCAGCAAGGAAAAGAATAATCTTTCCGATAAATGGTAAAGGAGCAATTAGTTATTCAAATGAGAAAAAAAGTTAATCTTGTGTCATGCCCCATGCCATACACTTGGAAAAGGATCGTGGGCCTAAATATGAAAGCTACAGCAATCACATTTCTAGAAGAAAACATAGGAAAATATCTTCATGATTTTAAGGTAGTAAAGATACCTTTAACAGAACAAAACAGCACTAATTACTAAAGAAATTATTGATAAATTGGACTTCACCAAAATTAAGAACTACTATTCATCAAGACACCACAAAGACAGTGAATAGGCAAAACACGACTGAGAGAAGATATGTGCAAGACATGTATCTGATAAAGGATTCATATCTAGAACATATAAATAATTCCAAAAAATAATAAAAAGGACAACCCAATTTAAAATTGGGCAAAACATTTCAAGAAGCACTTGTTTTAGTTTTCTAGGCTGCTTAAGCAAATACTGTGAAATGGGCTGGCTTAAACAATGAGAATTTATTAGCTTATGGTTTTAAGGTGACAAGAAAGTCCAAATCAAGGCATCATGAAGGCTAAGTTATCTCCTGAAAGACTGGCATTCTGAGGCTGGCTACCAGCAATCCTTGGCTTCTCTGACATATGGCAAGGTACACAGTGGCATCTCCTGCTCTCTCCCTTCTCTACTGGGTTTTGTTGCTTTCATTTTCTTACTTCCTATGACTTTCTCTCTCTCATGTCTGAATTCATTCCATTTATAAAGGACTCCATAATAGGATTAAGACCCATCCTGATTGGGCTGGACCACACACACCTTAACTGATGTAACCTCATCAAAAGGTCCTGTTTACAATAGGTTCACACCCACAGGAATGAATTAAATTTAAGAACATGATTTTCTGGGGTACATACAGCTTCCAACTACCACAGCACTTCATACAAGAAGAGGATATCAAAATGGCTGGTAAATGTGGAAATGTGCTCAACATAATAGCTATCAAAAATAATGCAAATTAAAACTACAGTGAGATATCACTAAATATTCACCTCACTGGCTAAAATGAGAACCTGGCACTACCAAGTTGTCGTATTAGTCAGCCAAAGGGGTGCTGATGCAAGGTACAAGAAGTCTGTTGGCTTTTATAAAGGGAATTACTTGAGGTAAAAGCTTATAGTTACCAGGCCCTAAAGAGTCTAACTCAAAGTACCATAAGAGGTACTTCCTCACCCAAAGTCAGATGGCAGGTGATGTCTGTGAGGATTCAGTCTTCCTCTTTCCTCTTAAGGCTCCATGATCCCAGCTTCTTCCTATCTCAGCTGTAGGCTGGCATAGGGCTTGTCTCTCTTCCTCTAGGGCTCATTTCTTTCTGGGCTCAGCTGCTCTGGTCTCTTCCCAAGGTCAGCTATAAACTATCAGGCTCATCTCTCTTCAATTAAATTACCTGTTAAGATTAGGGTTTTGATTTGACCATGTCAGTAGGGCGTGACTCAGCCAAACATCCTTCATAAAAGCCAACAGATTTCTCAGTGGTTGAGTGCCTGCTCCCCATGTACAAGGTCCCATCCCCGGTACCTCCTAGGAAAAAAAAAAAAGTTCTCTCATCATAATGGAATTAAATTAGAAGTCAGTAACAGAAAAATCTCTGGAAAACACCCCAAATATTTGGAAACTAAATAATCCAGGAGTCAAAGAAGAAATCAAAAGGGAAATGAATAGTATTTTGAATGAAAATGAAAACCCTAATCAGGATGTATGGTACTAAAGTACTAGAAATAATAAAAGTTTCAAATCAATTCTCTCAACTTTTACCTTAAGAAACTAGGAAAAGAAGCGCAAATTAAATCCAAAGTAAGCAAATGAAAGAAAATTATAATAAAGGTCAGAATGGAAATGAATGAAATAGAAGCAGAAAAATAGAAAAAAAATCTCATTGAAATTAAAAGCCGGTTTTTTGAAAAGAGCAATAGTATGAATCAGCCTCTTGCCATACCGATGAGAAAAAAGACAAAAACAAAACCACAAATTATCAGTAAAAGGAATGGTTGGAGTGACAGTGTTACAGATCCTATACTTATTAAAAGGATAATACAGGCATATTATGACCTTTATGACTATAAATTCACAGCTTAGATAAAACAGACAAACGCCTTGAAAGACACAAACTACCAAAACTTATACAAGAAGAAACAGATAACCTGGATAGCCCTATATCTATTAAAGAAGTGGAATTTTAAATTAGATACTGACCTACAAAGAGCACTCCAGGCCTAGATGGTTTCCAACTGAATATTACCAAAAATGTGAGGAGGAAGTAATAACAATTCTATACAAAGCCTACAAAAAAATTGAAGAGATGGAAATATTTCCCAACTCATTCCTTGAGGCCAGCATTAGACTGATATGAAAACTATATAAAAACATTACATGAAAACTACAGACTAATGACTTTCATGAACATAGAAATTCTAAACAAAATTTTAGCACATTGAATTCAACAATATATAAAAAGGATAATGATACATCATGACCAAATGAAGTATATACAAGGAATACAAGGTTGGTTTGAAAATCAATATAAGTTATCATATTAACAACTAAAAACAAAAAACCAACAGATCAGAAAAAAGCAGCTGACAAACATCTGTTCCTAATAATGACTCTCAGAAAGACTGAATAATTTCCCCTTGAGATCACTAGTTCTAGTCAACTTTATACTGGGGGTTCTGGCCAGTGCAGTTAGGCAAGAAAAAGAAGTAAAGGTATCTATATTAGAAAGGAAGATTTAAAACAATCTGTATACACAGATGATATGCTGTCTATGTAGAAAATCTGATGGAATCTACAAAAATGGTATTGGAACTAATCAATAGGTTTAGCAAGCTTGAAGGATACATGATCAATATGCAACTAACAATTGTATTTTTATTTGATATACTAGCAACAAACAATTGGAAACTAAAAATTTTTTAAATACCATTTACAAAGTAACAAAAATATATATAAAATACTTAGGAATAAATCTAGCAAAACCTGTGAAAGACCTGTACACTGAAAACTACAAAACATTGCTGAGGGAAATTAAAGATGACCTAAATAAGTGGAGAGATTTTGTTCATTGGTCTGAATACTTAACATTGGTAAGATGTCAGTTCTCCCCAAAATGATCAATGAGAACCCATTCCAGCAGGCTTTTCTTGTAGAATTTGAGAAGCTGATTCTAAAATTCATATAAAAATGCAAAGGCTCTAGAACAGCCAAACCAACTTTGAAAAAAAGAAAAAGATTTTGGAAGTCTACCACTACCTGGCTTCAAGATTTATTATAAAGCTACAGTACTCAAAACACTATGGTATTTTCATAAAGACAGCCAAATGGATCAATAGAACAGAACAGTGAATCTAGAAATAGACCCACACAAATATGGACAACTGATTTTGACAAGGGTATAAAGGCAATGCAGTGGAGAAAGGATAGTCTTTCTGACAAATGGTGCTGGAACAACTAGATACAAAAAAAAAAAGGAGTTCATTTCATACCTCACATATTAAAAAACGTTATATTTTAAAATTCACAATAAATCATAAATCAACATGTAAAACACAAAACTATAAAAAACATTTAGGAGAAAATACTTTGAAAACATAGAAGACAATCTTTTGACCTAGGGTTAGGCAAAGGTTTCTTAGAGAAAACAGAAAAAAGCACAATCCAAATTGACAAACTGGACTTCATCAGTGTTACAAACTTGTCTTCAAAAGACATTAAAAGAATGAAGACAGGGGAAGTGGCTGTGGCTCAATCAGTAGGGCTCCCGTTTACCATATGGGAGGCCCCGGGTTCAGTTCTGGAGCCTCCTGGTGAAGGCAAGCCCGCCCGCATGGCGTGGTTAGCTGACCCAGCGAGCACAGGGGGGGATAAATGAATAAATAAATAAAATCTTTAAAAAATAATAAAAATAAAAAAAATAAAAGAATGAAGACAAACCTCAGATGGGGCTAAAATATTTGCATAACAAATAGCTGATAAAGGACTGTTCAGAATATATAAAGAACTCTCAAAACTCAATAATAAAAAAGGGCAAAAGATTTGAACACACACTTTATTAAAGAATATATATGGATTTCAAATAAGCCATGAAAAGATGCTCAACACCAGTAGTCATTAGGAAAATGCAACTTAAAACCACATGATTATATTACCACATTGTATAAACATACACAAGAAAATGTGAACTAGTCTATATTGAAAAAAGCAGATCCATGGTCTCCTGGGAGCAGAGTGAGTAGAAGCATAAGGAATGGCCAAGGGGTACGAAGAAACTTCTGAGTGATGGATTCATATCATAATATATCTGTGCAGTTTGTTTTAGGTTTAAAAAAGCACAATAAAGCTTTTTTAAAAATTAAATTAAAAAGTAAAGGGGTGAAAAAATAACACTGTCCTGGGGTAGGTAGATAATTAGCTATGACAGACACACACCCTATTTACTATACACTGCTGGACTTTACAGAAGTGTAGCAACCCTCTTAGTTTTTTTCATGGAAGCCCACTTGCGTTGACTTCCTTTTAGGGACAGCTTTAGCAAAACTTTTATCCGCCTACAGCTGAAACAATTAAACATTTAGTTTTGCCTTCTTTTTTTCACTAGGTACAATAAGGGACAAGCCAGGCTTGAACTCCCACTTTGCATATAGCCTGGATGTGGCCTTTTTCACTTCTTTAATTTCCATCGCTCCGGGCCACACTTTTGTTGCTGTCTCCACTTTTCTCCCTAGGCCCCTTTACTCCTCCCTTCCACACGGCTCTGTTCTCTGCTCAGTGTCCCTGAAACCTCTCTTCTGTCAGCTTCCAAAGCTCCTCGAACCCAAGCCGGACCAGCGACTGTTCCTTAATGGACCAAGGCCCGAGGAACGGCCCTCTCTCTGGGTGGGGGTTGCGGTGGCAAACCCAGGAGACAGGACGCGCTCCACCAAAGAGCAGTTTCTGGCCAACGTCTCCAAAGCCAATTTTCCTAGCACCCACCGACAGCTTGCACCCCGGCTCTTTCGAAAGGCTACGTGATGGAAGAGGCGCGGGCGCAGTCCATGCTGCCGGGCGCTCTTCCGCTGCTAGGGGCCGGTGCACTCCTACCCTCGCCCTGCGGCTCGCAAACCAGACCCAACTGGCGCTCTGGGCCCGCCCAAGTGGTGATTCCCCGGAAGGCCCCCCAGCGGGGGCGGAGCCTCTGAGGAGTCCCGCGGGCTCTCCTACAGCCTGCGTTTGGAGGGCCGCACTCACATAATTCGTCTACGGCCTAAGCTGCTCTTGGTTTCCAGACACCTCCCAGTGTTCACCTACACAGAGCAGCGCGCCCTCCACGAGGATCAGCCGTTTGTCCAGGATGACTGCTATCATCATAGTTATGTGGAGGGGATCCCCGAGTCCCTGGTCGTCCTTAGCACTTGTTTGGGGGCCTTTCGAGGAATGCTACAAATAAATGACCTCACTTATGAAATCGAGCCCATAAGGCACTCTACCACATTTGAACACCAACTGTATAAGATAGACAGTAAAGAGACACAATTCCCACCCATGAAATGTGGCTTAACGGAAGAGGAAATACAACGTCAGAAGCTGGAGTTCGAGGCAGAGAATTCAAAACTGCAACAAAGTTCCACTGAAGGGTGGTGGACCCACTGGCCCTTTGTAGAGTTGGTTGTAGTAATGGACAACTACAGTTTCAACTATTCAAATAGGAATGTGTCAAAGGCCACAGAAGATATATTAAATGTGATCAATTTGGTAGATTCCATCTATCTACAGCTAGGCCTTCACGTTTCTCTAACTGGGATTGAGATTTGGAACTGGGGGAATCTTATCGATGTTGAACAAGACATAAATCAGCTTCTTGACAGTTTCAGCCAATGGAAGAGTGTTCATCTCTATCCTCGTTTACCACATGATTCTGGGCATCTCTTTGTAGGCAAGGATTTTTCTAATATATTTGGACTGGCTTGGATCTCAGGAATATGCTACCCTCAATTTGGGACAGCAGTTTGTAAATTCCTCAAAGAGGACTTCTTTCATTTTGCAGTGGTCATTGCTCACTAACTTGGCCATAATCTTGGTATGCCTCACACTGAATTCTGCTTTTGCAGGAAAAAACACTGCATCATGAATGCCTATAATACAAACACCAATGTTTTCAGCAACTGCAGTTATGGAAGTTATTTTAATCTGACTAACCACAGAGGAGTCTGTCTGAAGAATACACCAACATCTCGAAATATTGCCCCAGTGGAACAATGTGGTAACAAGGTGGTGGAAGGTGAAGAAGAATGTGACTGTGGATCAAAACAGCAGTGCAAAAAGGATCCTTGCTGTGGCTCTGATTGTAAATTGAGACCTTGGGCAGACTGTGCTTTTGGACTTTGCTGCATAAAATGTAAGTTTGCTTCTCCTGGAAAGGTGTGTAGAGCACACATCAGTGAATGTGACCTACCTGAATGGTGCAATGGGAGCTCAGGGTGGTGTCCTGAGGATTTCTATGTGCAGGATGGGACACCTTGTGGTGACAGTGCTTACTGTTATCATAAAATGTGCAACAGTCACAATAAACAATGCCAGCATATTTTTGGCCAGACAGCAAGGAGTGCCTCCCTAAACTGCTATAAAACAATTAATATGCAAGGAAATCGTTTTGGCCACTGTGGTATGGACGGTTTAACATACAAAAGATGCCCTCTTTCTAATATTTTGTGTGGAAGAGTGCAGTGTGAAAATATAGAAAAAATTCCCAGTCTAAAACAACATAATACTATAATTCAGAAATCAGTTAATGGTACCAAGTGTTGGGGAATTGACTATCATTTTGGGGTGGACATAGCCGACATTGGACAAGTGAAAGATGGTACCTTGTGTGGTCTAGGCAAGATATGTATGAGAAGGAGCTGTGTCAATTACTCGATCCTCAACTATGACTGCAAATTGGAGAAATGTCATGAGAGGGGTCTGCAACAATAAAAAACACTGCCATTGTCGATATGGGTGGGCCCCTCCCTACTGTGAGTTTACAGGATATGGAGGAAGCTCAGACAGTGGCCCAGCTCCAAAGGGCAGTTTCCTTCCCCCATTACTAACAATTCTTTACACGGTAACTCTATTCACATTCTTTTTTCTTGCTTCAATATCTTATGTTTTTATCAAAGTACTGTGTTTTTAACAGAGTCCCTATTCAATATCCTTAGAACTTAAAGAGGAAATTGAAAGATTATAAAATATGAACTGGTTTAAAGAAAACGTCTTTGGAAAGAGAAGATATTGCATGATCAGTGTCCAGTGACCTACAGTTCATGAATCTAAGAGGTCTGATCAAAGGCAGACTTTTTTGGTTCCTTGTGTTTAATTGAAAGATGAACAGGAACTTAACTTTTGAAATTAAATATCTTCTACTTTTCCTTTTCCTTCTTTCTTTCCATTTAAGGAGAGGTTGTGCTCAGTAGGAAACACTGGAAATTGCTTTCATTATATTAGTTCTACTGGCTATACCCATTAACCATATTTATGGTTACAAGTGTACAGCATAATCACTGATAGGTATTAGAAGTAAAGCCTCCTTTTGAAATACCTGAAGGAGAAATGGTAGAGGAAATCAAGGAAAAAGGCTAATAAAATAGCCAGAAAATGGACCATATGTATAAAGAGTTATAAAAAGGCAAGGGTCATGGAATCAAAGGAAAGCACAGGAAAATGTGCTTTCTGTTTTTATAGTCTTCATAAAAGCAGGGACTGGTCTGAAAAGAGCTCCAGTGAATTAGTTTCACAAAGGAATCTGGTAAGAAAAAGTGTAGTCTAAAATAAAAATAAAATTAAAAAAATAATAGGCCAACCCTTATCGTTACCACCCTGGTCACCAGAAAGGAACCTTAGAGACTCCAGCTGCCTTTGGCATCCAATTAAAAACTTTGTAGCCATGCTTGATTCCTCTTTTTTGTCATATCCCACATCTAATCTGTCAGCAAACCTTGTTGTTTCAACCTTCAAAACATACAAAGAATCTGATCACTTTTCACCAGCCCCACCATTATCATCCTGGTCAAAGCCACCATCATCTACCTCCTTGATTACTGCTACAGCCTCCTAACTTGTCTTCTGCTTCCATCCTTATCCCCAATGCTCAAATCCCCACCCAGCAGACAGTGTGATACATAGAGTGTAAATCATATCCTATTATTACTTTGCTCAGAATCCTCCAGTGGTATCCCATCTCAGAGTATAAGTCTGTACAATGTTCTACAGGGTCCTACTCAATATACTCCCCTGGTACCTCTCCCTCCTTACCTCCCTGATTAATCTCAACTTATTCTACTCTTTGTTCATTCCATTTCAGCTGGTCTTCTTACTAATCCACTAACACACCAAAGTATGCTCCCACCTCAGGGTCTTTATCCTTGCTACTGTCTTGACCTGTGCTGAGAATGAATGAATGAATGAACGAACGAACGAACGAACGAACGAACGAACGAACGAACGAACGAACGAACGAACAAGCACACAGGTGAATAATCAGTCTCAAAGTTAGCAAGGAAATCTGACCTAGATATATAAACTCGAAAATCTCCAGCATATAGAGGGTAATTGAAGTCATAAGCAGAGTTGAGATTTCTTGTAGAAAGAGTAGAAAGAAAAGAGAATACAGCTCACAAAGGCAAATGAAATGAAATAAGCAGAGAGCCAGCAGAAAAGAACAAGAAATTATGACGCTGCAGAAGGCAAGGATAGAATAGAAAGTGTTTCTAGAAGAAAATAATAAGAAGTATTGAAGGCAAGGCAAACAGTGCCTCAGGTAACTATGGCCACAAAAGGGATGGCCACAAAAGGGATGGAAAGCTACCATACCCAGAAGACCAATTATATTGAACAATACAGATCCTCAATTACATATATGAGCAAACAAGATTAACTGAGTAAAAATTAGCCCCATGAAAGAGACACACAAAATTCAACAAAATAAAAGGACTGAACTATCATTATAAAGATACATCTCTATCAAGAGAAACATACAGGGCAGAAGAAAACTATAAATATTAAATAATATTTCTATAATGCTGAAGCTTATACAAAAGTTTTCCAATTCAATCCACATGACTAGCAAAACTGATTCCCTAACAGCATAAAAACTGCATTAAAAATAAACACACATAGGGGGACGGAGGTGGCTCAACTGGTTGGGCGTCCGTCTCCCATATGGAGGGACCCGGGTTCGATCCCCGGGACCTCCCGGTAAAAAAAAATAATAATAATAAATAAACACACACACACAAATCACTTTTATCAACAAACAAAATAATCATCTATGAAGCTGACCAATTAAAATAAAGGAATGCATTTAAATTACAATGCACTATGGGGGGTGGATGTGGCTCAGATGGTTGGGCATCCGTCTGCCATATGGAGGGACCTGGGTTTGATCCCCGAGACCTCCCGGTAAAAAAAAAAAAAAAAAAAAAAAAATTACAATGCACTATGACCAAGATTGCAAGGACATTCAATTATTGTTCTTGTGTTACTACTGCTGTTATATCCATTAAACATACTTCACTACCTTAAGGGTAAAGTTAAAAAACATAGGCTTCTCTAAAGAGTTCTCAAAATATGTTGTGATACAATGATACAACCCATCCAATTTAAAATTCTTTAGCAAGCTATGAATAAAAGAATCTTTATATTAAACCATTTGAAGCACTGAAAATAAATTCATGAACAAAGCAAAGATGTTGGCAGTGAGCATTACTTGTCAACATTTAATGGGAATCTTAATAAATGTATTACTACAACAAAAAGAAATGAGATGATTAAAAATAAAAATACAAAACTGTCATGGTTTATGGACCATCTGATAGTCTACCTAGAATATGCAAAAGACTCAACCAAAAAAATATATAATTGTCCAATAAAGTAACCAAATAAAGATAAACATTCTAAAACCAGTAAGAAGGTGTAATGGAGAGGGGGAAAAAAGGCTATTCACAATGTCAGCTTAAAATTATAAAATGCTTAGGAATAAACCTAATAAGAAGTATGCCAGACCCATGAGAAGAAAAAAAAAACTATAAATTTTTTCCAAAAAGCAAAGGCCTGAATAAATGAATAAATATACAATGCTCCTTGTTTTCAATATTGGTATCACGTCATCTCTCCAAATCATCTATAAATTTAATGCAAACCCAATCATAATCCTTACATGATATTCTTTAATGAAACTTGGCAACTTTGTGTCAGCTTTCAATTCATAACCCTTAGAAACCTGAGAAGAAAAGAACTCACACAATCACCATATAGAAACACAATCACTATTTAGGAACAACCCAGAAAAGACTGCATTGTCACTGCTTGGATCACATGCTCAGCCCTGGACCAAATGTGTGAAAAAGAAAATGGGCTAACGTGTTTGGCCTGGCCGAAGTCATACACAGACCCTTGAAGCCAGAGTAGTGACCTACAATTGACAGTGCCCATCACAACCACATGGTTAGAGTGGAGAGTGCTGCAATCTTCAAAATAAGGCAGCAGAGGAGACAGACATTCTCGGGAAGAAAAAAAAGCAGATGTGCGCTATTTGAACTCTGTTCTCAAGAAACATGCTAAAATAAAAAACAAACACAAAAACTCCAAAACTCAGATGGCTTCACGATTGAATTCTAGCAAACATTTAAGGAAGAAATGCCAATTCCACACAAACTCTTCCAGAAAACAGAAGGAGAAAAAAAAGAAACTTGCCTACTTATTTATGAGGCCAGTATTACCATGATACTAAAACTACTCAAATACATTATAAGAAAGTAAGTTACAGAATAATATTCCTAATGAGCATAGATGTAAAAATCCTTAACAAAATTTTAAGTAAATCAATAGATTAAGAAAGAAGAAAATACAGCATAACCAGGTGGGGTTTATCCCAGGAAATGTAGGATTGACTTACCATCTAAAAATTAATCAACGTAATTCACCTCATGTATTAGTTTTCCTATTGCTGCACACTTCGTGGTTTAAAACAACAGTTATAAGCACATTTATGGAGGCCAGAAATCATAAAATCAAGGTATCAGGGCTGCATTCCTTCTAGACCCTCTAAGAGAGAATCTATTTCCTTGCCTTCTCCAGCTTCTAAAGGCCACCTGCATTCCTTGGCTTATGAACCCATCCTAATATCACTAAACCTCTGCTTCCAACATCACATCTCCTCCTCTGACTCTGACCCCCCACCTCTGCCTTATAAGGACCCTTGTGATTACATCAAGCCCACTCAGATAATTCAGGATATTCTTCCTATTTTCAGATCCTTAATCATATCTACAAAAGTCCCTTTGCCATGTTAGAAAACATATTCACAGGTTCCAGAGATTAGGATGTGGACATCTTTGGGGGGCCATTGTTCAGTCTACCACAGCACATTAACAAAATGGAAAAAAAACTATCTGACTACCTCAATAAATGCAGAAATGGTAGATGACAAAATTCAGCACCTATTCATGATAAAAACTGTCAAAGAATTAGGAATAGAAGGGAATTTCCTCAATCTGATAAAGGAAATCTACAATTACAGCCTAACATCTTACTTAATTCTGAAAGACTGAATGCTTTCCCCCTATGACCAGGAACAAGACAAGGATGTTGGCTCTCACCACTTTTATTCAATATGGTATTGGAGGTCCCAACCAGTACAATAAGGCAATAATAAATAGTACACAGATTGAGAAGGAAAAAGTAAAACTCTTTTTATTCAAAGATGACATAATTATGGATGTAGAAAATCCTAAGGAATGTACAAAAATCCTCCCAAAACAAGTGAATTTAATAATGTAACAGGATACAAAGTCAATTATACAAAAATCAACTGCATTTCCAAATACCGATGACAAACAAATGGAAATTAAATTTTTAAGCACAATAGCATCAAAAAACATGATATGCTTAGGGACAAATTTAACAAAAATGTGCCAGAACTGAACTCTGAAAATTCAGAACGTTGTTAAGAAAAATTAAAGGAAACCTCAATAAATAGGGAAATATATCATGTTGTTGGTACAGAATATTCAATATTGTTAAGATGTCAGTTTTCCCCAAATGGATCTATAAAATCAATCCCAACCAAATAGACTGGAATCAAGAATGTAAAATGTAAAATAAAGCTTCTAAATAGTGACATTGGAAAATAACTGAGAAAGGATTCCTCATCCAAAATAGAGAAAGAATTCTTATAATTCTATAACAAAAAGACAACCCAAAAGAAAAATGTACAAAAGACTTGAACACACTTCAAAAAAATGAATATCCAAAGAGCCAATAATCAAGAGAAAAGATGCTCAACATCGTCAATCATCAGGAAAATGCAAATGGTACACTCAATGAAATACCACTCTACACCCTGAAGAATTACTGAATTTTTAATTAAGAGTCAATGAAGATGTGGAACAGCTGGAACTTTCATACAGCTACTGGTGGAAGTACATATTGGTACAACCATTTTGGAAAGCATTTAAGCATTATCTGCTAGAGTTGAATAAATGCCTACTTATGACACAGGATTTGAGTCCACAAATAACAGGGACTCATGTATACCAAAAAGCATGTACAAGAATATTCACAGACAATTATTCATAATAGTCAAAAACTACAAACAATCCAAATGCCCATTGCATTTATGCAATGGAATCCTGCACCGAAATAAAAATAAAAGAACTACAACGACATGAAAGAACTCGGATGAACCTCTCAAAAATTTAATATTGAACAAAATAAACTAATATGAAATGCACACACCAATCCTATTTATATTAAACTTAAAAAAATAGGCAAGTAAAACTAAACATTTATTTAGGGATGCATGGTAACATGGTAAAACTGTAAAGAAAACAAGAAAGTGATTACCATAAAACTGAGGGTAAGGGTGTCCTCTGATGGGAAGAACAAGTGCTGTGATTAGGAGTGGGCACAAAGGAGCCACTGGAGTGCTGGCAATATTCTATTTCTTTACCTGCACAGTCATCTACAGTAATAATTCATGTAATAATTATCACTTTGTAATAATAAGCTGTACTCCGTTATTTTGTATAATTTCTAGTAAGTGATATTTTACAAAAATGGGGTTGAAAGGAGCTTTGCTGGAAAAACAAGGAAAAAAAACTACTTGCAGCAAGTATGACAAACAAGGAATTGTTATCTTTACATGTCAAATGTTCATACTTAAATGGGTGAAAAATAAGCAAAGTACAAAAGACTTTATAGATTATGTTGCCTTCTGCATAAGAAAGGGGGAAATAAGAAAATACCTATTTGTACAAAAAAAAATATGGGAAAGGTAAACTAGAGACTAATTAGATTGATTACCTTGAGTAGGTAGGTAGGAATAGGATAGAAAGGGGAGAAAAAATGGGCAGGGGCAGAGGAGAGAGAGGGTATGTTATCTCTCTAAGCCCTTTTTGGATAGTTCTGGCATTTAGAACCATGTTAACATTTCACACACTCAAAAACAAAACAACAAAAAACAAAGAATGAAAAATGAATCTCAAAACAGAAACAAATGAACTGAACCATCTAATAAATGAGTAACATAACCACACTGAAGGGGGAAAGTTTTTTAATTTTTTAACACAGCATCTGAACTATATGCTGAAAAGGAAAAGCAATTCCAAAACTACTTTTTATGTATCCTAGGATTAAGCAAATAAGTAAATATACTGTGGATAATGGGAGCCAGGATTCTCATCAGTGGAGAAGGGAGTTTGAAATATGGAAAAGAGAAGAAGAGAGATTTTGAAGTTCTGTAGTTAGCAGCTATGATAATTCTTGCCTTAATCATTTATTACTATAATGGATGCTGTATTAGTCAGCCAAAGGGGTACTGATGCAAAGTACCAGAAATCTGTTGGCTTTTATAAAGGGTATTTATTTGGGGTAGACGCTTACAGTTACAAGGCCCTAAAGAGTCCAACTCAAGGTACCATAAGAGGTACTTCCTTACCCAAAGTCTGTTGCCACGTATTTAAGCAAGATGGCGGGCGATGTCTGTGAGGGTTCAGCCTTCCTCTTTCCTCTTAAGGCTCCATGGTCCCAGCTTCTTCCTATCTCAGTTGTAGGCTGGCATAGGACTTGTTTCTGTTCTTCTGGGACTCATTTCTGGGCTCAGCTGTTCTGGTCTCTTCACAAAGTCAGCTGTAAACTATCAGGCTCATCTCTCTTCCGGAGGCTGCAGGATCCTCTGAGTATCTTCTCTCTGTGTCTACTTCCATGTGAGAGTCTGTTTTATCAGCCCACCAAGGGGGCTGGGACACAAAACTGAGTCGCACTCTAATCTTAACATAATTTAATCAGATGTCTCAGCTGAATCTAATACAATCAAAGGGTTATCATACCCAGAGGAACAGACCAGTTTACAAACATAATCTATACCTCTTTTTGGAATTCATAAATAATATCAAACTGCCACAGATGCCAAATGGTGATTTTTTAAATTCCATCATTATTAGTTGACCTTGCTGCTATAAGAAATAACTTCCTTTTCTTGTCTTTGTATTTACTTGTATCACTGTGGACTCATGAGTTCTTTGTTTTTTACCTTTTATTTTGAAATAACTTCAAATTTACAGGAAAGTTGCAAAAATAAAACAACAATATATAGAACTCCAACAGAGTCCCCACCCAGATACCCAAATTTACCAACTATTAGCATTTTGCCACATTCGTTTTCTCTATCTTTTTAAACATTTGAGAGTAGGTTGCATGCATCATGCTCCTCTAACACTTAACACTTCCATGTACATTTCTTAAGAACAAGGATACTCGCTATGCAACCACCTTAAGTACAGCTATCAAGTTTAAGACATTTAACATTGATACAAAGCATACAGTCTATGTTTCCGTTTTTTCAGTTGTCTCAATAATGTCCTTTTGAGCATTTTCTCCTCCATTATTAGTTCCAGTACACAACCATGTATTGTGTTTAACTGTCATTGTCTTCTTAGTCTCATTTTTTTAAATTTTTATTGTGGTAATATATATATAAAATAAAATTCCCATCCCATCTACTCCCAAGCATTTGATTCAGTGGAATTAATTATACTCATAATGTTGTGCTACCATCATTACCATCCATTAACAAACTTTTCAAACAGAAACGCTGCATTCATTATGCATTAACCTACTGAAAACCCATTCTTAAGTAGGACCTTTTGATGAGACTACTTCAGCTAAAGTGTGACCCACCTCATTCAGGATGGGTCTTAATCTTATTACTGGAGTCCTTTATGAACAGAATGAGTACAGAGAGAGAGAGAGAAAAGCAAGAAGCTGAAATCAAAAAAACCCAGAAAAGAAGAGAGAGACCAGCAGATGCCACCATGTGCCTTGCCATGTGGCAGATAACTAAGGAACACTGGCAGCCAGTCTTCAGGAAGAAAGTATGACCTTGATGATGTCTTGACTTGGATATTTTCTTGGCCTCAAAACTGTAAGCTAATAAATTCCCAGTGTTCAAGCTGAATCATTTATTTAGGGATGCATGGTAATGTGGTAAAACTGGTATTTGCTGTAAGCAGCCTAGGAAACTAAAACACCCACTTCCCCATTCCTGGTAATTTCTACTGTTTTCTCTTTCTGTGAATATGTATATTCTGATATTTCATATAAGTAGAAGAACACAATATCTGTCCTCTTGTGTCTAGTTTAGTTAATATAATATACCTTCAAGGTTCATCCATGTAGTAGCATATATCAGAATTTCCTTCCTTTTTACAGCTCAATAATATTCCATTGTATGTCTATATCACATTTTGTTTATTCATTCATCTGTTGATGCACATGGGTTTTTTCCATTTTTTACAAAAGACACATAAGACAAATTCATACAGAAAACATGATGGAATAACACCCTTTCTTTAAGAACAAGCACATTCCATATAAAGGAAAGGAATGTGACAAAGTATTTTAAAGCTCAAGAGCCTGCCACAGAAATGAGGTATGATATAGACAAGAGGAGTCTTGTCTATCACTCACTGGAGTCTCATCCGTTTCTCAGGGGGGCCTTTAGTGCTCACTATCTGTTGAACATTCTTTGTGGTCTCCTTCTCCTCAGATTTTACAGCTTCTGGTATAGGTTCTGACTCTTTCTTTGTCTGATCCACTAGGTATCAAAAGCAGATTTTTTTTTTGGAGAGGGATGAAAGTGGAGAGGTAAGATAAATTGAAACAAGGGTTAATATGAATGGTTCAAACTCTTGTACATTAATTTTTAATTAGTTAACTCAAGTTCTAAATTTAGCTGTTTCATCAGGCAGATATATTTAAAAACCCATTTACAAACCTATAAAACTGATAACACAAGGAAATGTGTGACACTGGACAAAGACACACGGCATTTAAACAAGATATTAAGTATAAACAAAATATACAATAATTCTGTCTCAGCTCAGTGGACAAATATGTTTTCAATGATAAAACAGAAGACTTTTTTTTACACTGATGTGATTTGAACTAAAAATAACTTCATGTCACCTCAGCTTCTCCACCCTTCCTCAATACCTAATCTTCCCACCTCAGTTCATCTTTTAAATACCAGTATCACTACCACAAAGGCACCATGTTTTGGCAATTTTGCAGATCTCAAAGTTAGGAGTGACAAACTACAATGAGAGAGTCTAGGGGAGACAAAATGACCACAGCTCATCTCACAGTCTATAACATTTACTGAGTTAAACAGGCTGTTTGTCTTATTTCAAGTTTAATAAGGACATCAGATGAACCATACCTGGGACAGGCTTTTCTCCAGACTTTTGCTATTAGTTTAAAAAAAAGAAAAGAAAAGTTAGCAAAGTTTTCCTCTTGATTTCACAATTCTTATTAAAATTACACCTTCATTCAAATTACACTATAAATAAATGAGTTCATGAAGAGGAACTACTATTCATGTACCACAAAAGGTAAATCTATCACTTTCTAATTATTCACCTGTTTCAGAAAAGACACAAATCTAAAACTAGGAGATAGTCAATCATGAAAATCTTTTAACATTTAGAAAGTCCTTTGCCTCTGTACCCAGGCCACAATGCTTTACAAAAAGTAGTTAAGTAGAATACAACAGAAGGGAAAATGGAGCCTTTTAAGACTCCAGAAGCAAATTTTCTTAGGGGATGAGCTAGAAAAAATGGAGAATAAAGGTTTGGATGAACTCTCTGGATTTTAAAGTTGGCAGGCTAGTGAACCACAAGGGAAATAAGGGGGCGGGGAAAGGTTATTTTCTTATAAACATGGACTTCTGGTGATTGTACTATTAAAAACCAAACTGCAGGGAAAAAATGATGGGGGAACTGAGGGTGAGGAACAAAGTCAGGTCCTTTATTCTGTACAGCAATTCTTTTACTTGGTTGGGCCTAGTCATCTTCCTTTTCCCATACCCAAGTTAAATGTTCTGAAACAACCTCTTTCTCTTCAAGGTTCGCAGCATACCTTGCACTCTCAGATGACCCTGCCTCTTGTACTCAAAATAAATAAAAATAGGATGCCAATGCCACCAACTTCCCTCCTGTCAATCTTCAAAATTATACCTTTATATTCTTCCATCATCTCAGAATAAAAAAAGGGATTTCTTTATTTCTAAGGTTAATGCCTCCATTTGTTTTCTGGATTTTTTTCTGATTTACAAATCCTCCCTAAGCTATAGCTAAACCTACTCACATGACCAAAGAAAACAAAGTTTTCTGATCGCACATATTCCAGATTCATGCCGCCAACTGCTTACTAGACTACTCTAACTGTAAATCCTGGGACTCCTTATACTTACTAAGACAAAAACTTAACTTCATATTAGCCACTGTGCAGGAAAGGGTTAACATAGAGGGTCTGAGGCTACTATCTTCAGAAAGGCCTGGAAAGCAGATGTGGCTCAAGCAGTAGGGGGCCTGCCTACCACATGGGAGGTCCCGGGTTCGGTTCCCAGTGCCTCCTAAAGACGAGCAAGACAGCGAGCGGACACAACAAACTGGCACAACAAAGAGACAAAACAAGGAAACACAATGAGACAAACAACAAGCAGGGAGCAGAGGTGGCTCAAGCCATTGGGTACCTCCCTCCCACAAGTACACAACGAACAGACACAGAGAGCAGACACCAAGTACAAAACAATGAGGGGGGGAGGGGAAATAAATGAATGAATGAATAAATAAATAAACTAAAATAGATAGAATCTTTAAAAAAAGAAAAAGAGAAAGGCCTGCATGCCAGGTTGGCTCTTGGCTGGTATCTAGGAAATTGATTTTTGGAGGGTTCCCATCATTGCCTAATTGATAAGAATGGCTCACTGTACCTATACTGTTACTAACAATGTGATTTATGCTGAGTATCTGCTCTCCTTCAAGTAGTTGGAATTTTGGTATATGATAGGTAGAGGGTGCCTACATAATGAACAAAACAAAACAAAACAAAAAAACACACCTTGGGCAATATCACACCCATGTTGCTAAATTTTCATTGCTGGGGGAAGATGCATTCTGTAGATCCCCTCATGGGAAGAAGAAAGCATAAGGAAGCCTAAACATGGCTTCCTCCAGATTCTACCCTATGTCTTTTCCCTTATGATCCACCTGTATATGCTTACTACATCCCTGTAGTAAATCTCAGCCACAAGTACAACCATATACTGAGTCCCGTTTGTCCTTCTAGTGAATCTCTGAACATGGAAGTGGTCATGGAAATCCCTGACACAGCCACATATCACATATTTTGTGAACATAGCTGGAATTAAGATAAAGTAATCTGAAGGAACAAGTAACTTTCTTTACTTTAAAATAGGAGAGGAAATGTGTGGAGTAATATTTTAAGGGAAGAAGGAAATTTGAGATGGGAAACTCATACTTCCAACACTGAACTATTTGGACTATATCATTTGAAATTAGAATAATGTCATTATCTGCCCAATGAACACTGTCTACTCTTTTCTAGTAAATATTGTCAGACAAACAAACAAGATGGGGTGGTTTGAGACGCAGGGAAAGAATAAGGATACCTTTCTGACCAACTTTACTCAGGTGGCCTTGGGATAAACTTAACTGAAGCATTATCCTATGAAATTCCAGCAATTTCTGAAAACAACACTGAAAAGACATTCATCCTAAAAGGCTCTGAGATCCTGAATTTCCAACATATTGATGTTAGTTGTAACTTTTAGCAGTTACAAGTATTAAAATATGAAAAAAGGAGCTCAAAGAAGCAGACAAGACTTCAATATTCTCCTGAACACCCCCCTATATAAGCAACAGCCCTAGGCAACAGAAAGCCAACTGCTAAATATGATGGATAAGTAGGAGTAAGTACTGAGCTACAAGTGATTCTGGGAGACACAATGGGTAAATAGGAGTTCACTTCAGCTGAGAGTGGTTCTGGAAGACTTCAAGCACACCAAGAGGTCTATTTCCTTCCCTAGGTCTGTGAAATACAGTTTTTAGTAGGCAGAGCAAAGGGATTATCAATAATTCTGAAGAAAGCCACCTTTCTCCTAGTTTTCTTAAACAGTGTTGGATATACTCTCTCCTTGGGTGTTGACTTTTGTCTCCTGGACAGCTAAAAAAATGTGGGGTTCAGGGAAATGACAACTTATGTGTGGCTATAATTAAACCTTTAGAAGAAAAATGTAAAAATATCACTGAAATGATATGAAGTTCGCATTCTGCTTCAAAACAATTGAGAGGAAGTAGAAGAATAGGTAAAACAAGACTGGCCATGTTTGATAATTGTTGAAGCAGACAAATGGGTACATGGGGATTCATTTTTAATGATTTTCTCTACTTTTATGTGTTTTAAATTTCTCGTAATTTTCTGTAATATAAAAAGGTAGTGGTTTTTTAAGAGTTAGAGAGTCTTTGAGCTTTCTATAATGTCTAGTCTAGCTCACCAGGATAAGAAACCACATAGGATCCGAGGCTGGACCCCTAGCCAGACAAAAGGATTAGGCATTCAACTGGAGAACCCAAACACAGCAGTAAACTGCTAAATGTTCAGAAGGTTGGTCAATGAGAACAAAAACCAACCCTAACAATTATATTTCAATGAAAATATGTTTCTTTTTCTATATTCTGAATTTTGTTTAAACATCAATACTTAGTCTAGCTCTAGTCCTGAAACCTCAAGAGCTATCTTTAATGCCAATCTCTCCAAATTCAACCATCAAATTTAGACAATCCTAGTTCTGAAATATCTCTTGAATCTGTTCTCCTCTCTATCCTATGGGCACAGAATTAACTCATATTATCCACAATCTAAGTTTCCTGACTCCAAACTTCACAATTTCCTAAGCACCTCTACAATGCTATCAGTTATCTTCCTGACTGACCTTGTTACTCCCCCCTTTAAACATTCAGTGGCTTCCCCCTGCCTTCAGGAATAATTCTAGGCTAGTTAATGATAAGGTCTGAAAGATGAGCTAAAGGATATTTCAGTATACTTCAAGTAAGTGTTTGGAAAAAACATAACAAAATTATCACTGCTTTGGTTTGTCTTTTGTGACAAGTTAGTTTTAGTATTTTTAAATAATTCTGAATGTGACTGGAAACCTGTTTATGGGGCAGTAACAGGTTATGAGTTTTTTTTTAAAGGCCTATCAGATTACAACCAACTCCTTTGCACAGCATACAAAATCCTTTTCATCTTTCCAATCTCATCTCCCATTATGGAGTAAACCTCAGAGGATTTTCTAGTTTGAGTACATATGTTCACTCATGCTCTTTCACATTTCTGGTTTTGTATGTTCTATTTCCATGGTCTAGATCAGCACTGTCCAAAAGAAATTTAATATGTGCCACATATGCAAGCTACATATGTAATTTTAAATTTTCTAGTAGTCACATTTTAAAAAGAAGTCAAATTAATTTTTTTGTATTTTATTTAACCAAATATATCTAAAATATAATTTCAACATATAATCAATATTAAATATAGTAATGAGATTATATTTTTTTGGTACTAAGACTTTGAAATTCAGTGTTTATTTTACACTTATATCACAACTCAATTTGGACTACCTGTGTTCCAAATGCTCAGGTGTAACATGTGTAACATGTGTCATTACACTGGACATTGTTGCCTCAGCCTACCTAGTATATACTATGTATTCAACAAATAAATGTCAACTATACCTAACCTCTTACACTCTGCAATGTTATACTAACCATTCTACACAAAGCTTTAATTTATTTACTTATTCATTCAGTGATGTCTATTCAATCTTCAGGTACAATTCATGAGATTTCTCTAAACTGGATTTCTTGTCCTGAGTTCCAACTCTGCTCCTTTCACCAGCACATGGCCATTCCAAAAGTACATATCTCTCACTACAGTGGAATCAGGGAAGCAGGAAGGGAAGGCCGGTTGTAAAGTCATCTCAGGATGTAAAATATCTCATTTAAACTAAAATTACCCTTGAAAAATCACTTAAGTAGCACAGAAAAAAAAACAGTACATATGACCTTGTGTACACACAAACTTGAACAAGTCCATAAGAACTGAAAGTAACACAAGAATAGCATTTCACATATTCAACCTCTTAACTACTTAAGTTCAAAAGCTCATTTAGTAAAATGGCAGTTGGATTTGTTATTGCTGTTGTAATCCCCCAAAGCATATAGTGGAATTCATATAACTTAAAACACCTATATGATGATACTTATTTACTATGAATCCATCCTTCTCTGTTTATCATGCCAACCACTGTACCTCAAAGTTCTATTCTTTTTAGTTAAAAAAGTTTTAACTATTTTATCATATAAGGAGCTTATATATCCACTACATCAAGCTGGAAGGTTAGCAAGTATAGTAAAAATGGCATGAGTTTTAGATTCTAGTTTTGACATCACTTATGACACTTTCAGCAAGATTCTGAATGATTTTATCTATATACAGTGACTGTGAAAATTCAATGAGAAACTAAGTTTAAGAGTACCAAACAGTGTTAATTCCATTCCCTTTAACCCATTTCTTCCATTAATCATTTAAAACATTTCCTCTGATTTAGAGATCATTTTTTAACAAATGAGGAAAATCAACATTTTTGGTTATACCTGAAAGAGTTCTCAATTTAAAAAAAGGAATAAACATGTCAGGAAAAAAAGTGTCAAATCAAACTTAATCACACACATTCTCATTACCTGCACAAATTTGGGTGGAAATTTTTGTCTAAGGTCTAAGAGTAAAGCATCCACTCGTTGTCTCTGGAAAATAGAGCTAGGTTCTTCTTTCCTTTTGGCTTTAGGTTTGATTTTATCTGTTAAAATATGAATTCCAAATCAAACCACAGCATAATTATCTTAGTGTCTTATATTTACAAATCTTTTAGCTACCATGGACATACCCAAACCTCATTATTTTCAGTGGCTCTATTTTACCAAAGATAATTCCCCAAATAAGTTAAACACATTATATAAACAAAAGTATTCTAACTCTCACACTTAAATTAACATTCTAACATTGAAAAAGCTGTCATATATGTTTTGTTTTGTTTTTCATATTAATGTTGTTTTTTAATTTAAAATAGTAAACTGATTAAACATTTTTTAAAAACTCATGTTTTGAGAACATACACACATATTGTCATATATATTTTTAAGATATCAAACTTGATACATATTAATAAAGCATAAATCCATCCAAAGTGTACAATCAGTGGTATTTGGTATAATCACATAGCTGTGTTTTCATCACTTCAATCATTTTTAGAGCATTTTCATTATTCCCATAATAAAAAAAAAAAAAATCCTAATCACATCTCAATTTCTCTACACTTCCACTGCCATCTCTCTAATTTATTTGTATTTATATTTTCTAAAAAAGGTTTATATAGGCAATATTATCCATATTCATATTTCACATGAGGCTTTATCTTTCCTTCTAGTAATATACATGTCCTTAGACTTTCCCTTTCAATCACTGGCACACCAATGTAATAGTTCTGCTAGTTAAAAACACTATGATGTGCTTTCACCATTTTCTATTCATTTTCAAAGACTGATATCCTTTTTACCAATTCTGCACTGATCACCCTCAAATTTCCACTCTCTATTTCATTCTATTTTTTGGTGACCTATATTCTAGTTTTTAACTCCATGAGTTTAGACAAAATATTTGGGTCATAATAGCGCAATCATACGGTATTGATGGACATCTGGGTTGTTTCCATCTTTTCAGAATTGTGAAGAACACCACTGTAAACATCAGTGTGCAGATGTCTATATCTATCCCTGCTCTCAGGTCTTCTGGGGAAATACCTAGTAGTGGTTTTGCCGGGTCACACGGCAAGTCTATATTCAACTTCCTTAGAAAGTGCCAAACAGTTCTCCACATTGGCTGAATCATTCTACATTCGCACCAATAGAGAATAAGGGTTCCTATCTCTCCACATCCTCTCTAACACTTATAGTTTCTCTGACTTTTTAATAGTGACCATTCTAATAGGTGTGAAATATCTCGCCATAGTTTTGATTTGCATTTCCCTAATCTTTAGCAACGCTGGATATTTTCTCATGAAAATTTTTTTATTTCTTCTTTGGACAGCTGCCTATTCAAGTCTTTTGCCCATTTTTAATAGGGAAGTTTCTCTTTTTATTGTTGAGTTGTAGAATCTCTTTATATATTATGGAAATAAAACCCTTATCAGATAAGTGATTTCTAAATATTTTCTCCAATTGAGTTGGCTGTCATTTCACCCTTTTGAAAAAGTCCTCTGAGGTGTAAAAGCATTTAATTTTAAGAGGGTCCCATTTATCTCTTTCTTTTCTTGCTCATGCTTTGGGTGTAAGGTCCAAGAAACAACTACCTACCACAAGATCTTGAAAATATTTTCGTATATTTTCTTCTAGAAGTTTATGGTTGTTGCTTTTATATTTAGGTCATTGACCCATTTTTATGTAAGGTAATTTTTATATAAGGTATGAGATAGGGGTCTTCTTTCTTTCCTTTGTATATGGCTATCCAGTTCTCCCAGCACCATTTGTTGAATAAACTCTTCTGGCCCTGCTGAGTGGGCTTGACAGCCACATCAAAAATCAACTGATTGTAGATTTAAGATCTATTTATGAGTTCCTGATTTGGTTCCACTGGTCAATCTGTCTGCCTGTATTCCAGTACCATGCTGTTTTTACCTGTGTAGCTAAGTAAGATGCTTTAAAATCAGGAAGTGAGAGTCCTCCAACTTCATTCTTCTTTTATAAGACATTGTTGGGTATTCGGGTCCCCTTACTATTTCAAATAAATTTGATAATTGGATTTTCCATTTAGCAAAAAAGGCTACTGGGATATTTATTGGGATTGTGTTGAATCTGTGAATCAGTCTGGGTAGAATTGACAACTTAAACATAGTTAGTCTTCCAATCAATGAACAAAGAATGACCTTCCATTTAAGTCTTCTTCAGTTTCCTTTGACAATGCTTTGTAGTTTTCTGAATGTAGGTCCTTTATGTCCTGGTTAAATTTATTCCTAAATATTTGATTCCTTTGGTTGCTATTATAAATGGAATTTTCCTCCTGATTTACTCCTCAGGTTGGTCATCAGTAGTGTATAGAAATGCTATTGATTATTGTGTATTAATCTTGTATTCCACCACTTTGCTGAACTTCATCTATTAGTTCTAGAAGCTTTGTTGTAGATTTTACAGGATTTTCTAGATATAGGATCATATCATCAGGGAATAAACCTTTACTTCTTCCTTTCCTATTTGGGTGCCTTTTATTTCTTTATCTAGCCTAATTCCTCTAGCTAGAACTTCTAGCACAATATTGAGTAACAGTGGGACAATGGGCATCCTTGTCTTCTCAGTGCAAAAGCTTTCAGTCATTCACAATTGAATACAATGCTAGCTATAAGTTTTTCATATATGCACTTTACCATACTGAGAAAGCTTTCTTCTATTTCTGTATTTTGAGTGTTTTTATCAAGAAATGATGCTGTATTTTGACAAATGCCTTTTCTGCATCAATTGAAAGGATCATATGATTATTCTTCTTGAATTTATCAATGTAGTTTACTAAATGAATTGATTTTCTTGTGTTGAACCACACTTGCATACCTGGGATAAAACCCACTTGTTGGTGATGTACAATTCTTTTAATGTGCTTTTGGATTTGGTTTGCAAGTACTTTGTTGAGAATTTTTGCATCTATATTCATTAGAGAAACTGGTCTTTTTCTTTTTTTTTCATAATATCTTTATTTGGTTTTGATATTAGGATGATGGCTTCATAGAATGAGTTTGGTAGCATTCTTTCCTGTTCAATTTTTTAGAAGACCTTGAGAAACACTGGTATTAGTTTATCTTTCAATGATTGGTAGAATTCACCTCTGAAGGCATCTATCTGGTCATGGGCTCTTCATCTTGGGGAGGTTTCTGATGATTGTTTCAATCTCTTGTGATTGGTTTGTTGAGGTCCTCTATTTCTTCTAGGGTCTCTGTAGGTTGTTCATGTGTTTCCAGGAATTTGTCCATCTCGTCTACATTTTCTAGTTTTTTCGCATACAGTAATTCATTTTATTCTCTTAAGATCTATCTAATTTCTGTGGGGCCAGTGATATCTTCCCTACTTTTATTTCTTTGTGTCTTCTTTTTTTCTTTGTTAGTCTAGCTAAGGGTTTGTCAATTTAGTTGATCTTCTCAAAGAACAGACTTTTGGTTTTGTTGATTTTCTCTATTATGTTCTTGATTTCATTTATTTCTGCTCTGATCTTTAATATTTCTTTCAGCTTGATTTGGGATTAGCTTGCTGTTCTTCTTCTAGTTCTTCAAGGTGTGTAATTAGATCTTCAATTTAGCTCTTTCTTCTTTTTTAGTGTAAGCATTGATGGCTATAAACTTCCCTCTCAGCACTGTCTTTGTGATGTTCCATAGCTTCTGATATGTTGTGTTCTCATTTACATTCATTGCAACATATTTACTAAATTCTCTTGCAATTTCTTCTTTACCCACTGTATTTAAGAGTATGTTGTTTAATCTCCATATATTTTTTTTATTTTCCCCTTTTCCATCCATTATAGATTTCCAGCTTCATTTTGTTATGATCAGAGAAGTGTTTAGTATAATTTCAATCTTTTTAAATTTATTGAGACCTGTCGTGTGATCCAACATATGATCTCCTCTGGACAAGGATCCATGAGTGCAAGAAAAAAATATATATCCTGCTGTTTTAGGGTATAATGCTCAATAAATATCTGTTAGGTCTAGTCCATTTATATTATTCAAGCAGTTTCTTTTTTTTTTCCACTCTATTTCTTTACTTATCCTCTGTTCAGATGTTCTATCCAATACTGACAGTGGTGTACTTAAGTCTCCAACTATTATTGTAGAGACATCTATTTCTCCCTTCAGTTTTGCCAGTGTGTACCTCATGTGTCTTAGGGCATACAGATTAGTATAGTTATTTCCTTTAGGTGAAATGCTCTTTTTATAAATATATAATGACCTTCTTCATCCCTTAGAACTGTTTTGCATTTAAAATCTCTTTTGTCCAATATTAGTATTGTTACTGCAGTTCTTCTTTGGTTACTCTTTGTGTGGAATATCTTTTTTCCAACCTTTCACTTTTAACCTGGTTGTGTCCTTATGTCTGAGGTGAGTCTGTTGTAGACAGCATATAAACAGCTCATATTTTTTTTATCCATTCTGTCAGTCTGTCTTTTGAGTGGGGAGTTCAAGCCATTAACATTCAATGTTATTAACTGTAAAGGCATTAATTATTTCATCCATTTTGACCTTTGGCTTTCCGTTGTCATATTTTACTATTATCTGTCTTTTTACCCTTTAATTTACTCTTCCTAATAATCTTCATTTCTACACTCTTCTACAAATCTCTTGCCCTTGTTCTTCCCCTTCAGGCTGAAGCACTCACTTGTGTATCTCTTTTAATTCTGGTGTTTTGGTAACATACTCTCTCAGTTTTGTTTGTCTGTGAAGACTTTAAACTCCCCCCAAGTTTTGAAGGACAGTTTTGCCAGATACAGAATTTGTAGCTAGTGGTTGTTCTCTTTCAGTACCTTAAATACAGCATACCACTTTTTTCTTGCCTCCAAAGTTTCTGATGAGAAGTCAGCCCATAATCTTGCTGAGGTTCCCTTGTATGTGACACTGATTTTCTTGCTGCTTTAAGAATCCTCTCTTTATCTCTGATATTTGTCATTCTGAATATTAGCTGTGCTGAAGTAGGTCTATTCAGATTTATTCTGTTTGGCGTGCACTGTCCTTCTTGGATATTGATGTTTGTCTTTCATAAGGATTGGGAAATTTGGGGTCATTATTTCCTCAAATATTCTTTCTGACTCTTTTCCATTCTCTTCTCCTTATGGGACACCAATAGCATGTTATCAATAGGCTTTAAAATCGTACTTTTCATCTCTGAAATTGCTTCATCCCTGATATCCTCAAGCTGTTTCAATGCCTGGGAAGCTTGCTGTAACTGTTCTTCACAAAATTCATCTACAGAATATGTTCAAGACCTATGCAGCATAATTCTTGCTAATTCCACTCTGAGAAATCTATTGAAGACAAATGAAATCATGTCCGTGCAATGATTCCTGGGGCAAGTTCATGGCCGCAAAAACGCTACCGCGGGGCCGGGACGCAAGTCCCGAATGCGGGCCTCACTCGCTCCGCCGCCCGCCCGCACGCACGGCGGGGCAGATCCTCCGTCCCTCGCTGTACTCCTGGGTCCTGGCCTGTCATATATGTTTTTAAAAGATACTTCAGCTTCAGTATATAAGCATGGATAGAGTTTTAAGACTAAAGTTATTCATAATTACCTAAATCACAATCCAGATTATTGGCCTAAAATTACCTTTTGTATATTACAAGTATACTAAATGGTCTTTTTCCACAAAAGTTACTAGGCACAAATGGAAAATACAAGTTCCACAAACTCAAGTTAGCACACGCATGTATTAAAACTGTAATTCACAAGAAAAACAGGACAAACAAAACAATAGAAGGCCATGAAGACAAGAAGGAGAAGAACCTGTAAGAGAAATTATGAAGTTAATCACATGGGAGATTTGCCCCGGGGAAGAGGAGATAGTGAGAGTCAGACTCTAAATGAAGGGTTCCAGATCAATTTTACTATAAACATTTCATTAAGGTAAGGCCAATAGCTCTTGGGTAAATTTTATTCAGCTAAGGAGAATTTTGATGTCAAATATTACGAGCTACTATTAAAAATAAATATACCTGTGTGTCTGAAAAACCACTCCACAGGTCTGAATTCTATTTAAAGGCTACTACCGTCTTTTAGTAATTCATTCTGAGTTGTTATTTTTCAAAGAAGAAAATGCAGAATATAGATACACTGATACAGACATGTTTCTGGAAGTATTTTATTGGTAAAATGTGGTGAAGCGGTTTAGTAGCAGATTAGCAGCCATGGAAACTAGGGGAGTTGCCATCAAAACAGTTAGTAACTTGAAAGGATCAGAAAACAGACTAGTCATATGGGAATAAAGCTCTAAGAGCAAGCCCTCATTTCCCCTAATTGAAGGTTGGAAGGGAAAAGGGTCCCAGATTCCAAAATGACTTAACAATTAGATAAGCAGGAAATACCATCTTTGCTCATTCCTTGCTTGTTTCTCTTCTGTATGTTCCAAATATTTTAAAACCTTGAATCACCCCAACAAAGATTACCAGTTACCTAGCAGATTAAACTTTATTGTTTCTTACTATATGAAAGCTATTATTATCTCAGGAAGCACAGCTATAACATATTATCATCCCATGAAGAGTCTTCCTATAGAGAAGTAAAACATGCCTCGGATCAAACAGCATTTTGGGAGGATCTAGGTGTCTAGGTAGGTACCTTGCTCTTCATGATCTTTGAAGTGCCACCAATATCCTTTGGAGGGATGATATCGACAATATGACATAGCTTCATCAAAAGCTGACTGAATGCCATGTACCGCAGTAAGCTTGTAAAAGAAAAACAAATTCTGAATTTCTCATTAGCACGACCAAAATTTCCCAAGTACTCTCAAAAGATTATATATGCAAAAACAGAAACTTCTTGTTTTTTCAAAACCTGAATTATTACATAGCTAGTATTGTGCTATATACTTTTTGCATTGAATTAGCCCACAGTAACCTATGCTCAACAAATTCTAATGGTCAACACTTTATACCAACTTACAGAAGGGAGGGAAGCTCCTGTTTGATTCTTGGAAGCAAAATAGCACAATTAAGTTGTCTTTAGTGTTTAAAAAAATGTGAAGACACTTACCACTCTGGAGTTTATAACTGATCCCAAGTCTGGTGCCTGATAGATCACTCCAGCAATGATATAGTAATCAGCCAGTGGAACAACTAAAACAGGAGGAAAAAAAAAATGTTTATGAATACAGCTATGGAACAAACTGCTCAATAGATTTTTATAAAAAGAAATAAAATTTTGCAATCTCCCAAATTGAACATTATAGCAGAATTATTATTTTTCCATGAATAAAGTTTTATGGGAACACAATCATGGTCATTTGTTTACATATTGTCTATGGCTGCTTTGGTGCTAGTGGAGTAGTTGTTACAGAGATGGTGAGGCCCACAAAGCCTAAAATATTTACTCTCTGGTCCTTCACAAGAAGTTTGCCAACTCTTGCCCTCGAGTTATGCTTCTCAAATTTTAATGTGCATCTGAATCACCTGAGGAACTTGCTAAAATCAGATTCTTATTTAGTAGGCATAGAGCATTTCTAAAGTTCCCAAAAGATGCCAATGTTACTGGTCCACCAACCACACTTTGAGAAGGAAGACCTCAGAGCACTTTGTTGATATCACCCTTAGGGCATTTATATTTTACAGATATGGAAATTAATCTAGACCAAAACAAGTCCTTTCCCTTGAATTACAAATTTCTTGATGAGCAGGCTATATTTAGATATTTGTCACATCGGATTATCTACAAAATGATGAAAAACATATAATTGTACAAAAATCAAGTCTATTTTAAAAACAATGGGATTGCCAAGCATTACACTAGTCAAAAATCACAGGGAGAAAAAAATGGTTATATTTCCAGAGCTGTTAATTAGATGACAATATCTTTATTCTATACTGTCAAATCAATTTTGCTTTAACAGACAAGTTTGAGTGGGCAAAGAATCACTTTACTCATATATATGTATGTGTGTTTAAAAGGTCCAAAGAATGAATTCACACATTATTACCAAACACTGTATTACAAGATTCATATCATACCATAAAGTCAGGAAACAAAATGACATTCTTCCTCAATTACAGGCAATAGAGGCTAACATTTAAGTAAAAAAAAAAGATGAAGTTCTTTCCTCTCTTCTTCAGAAATAATCATGATTTTTTACCTTTGGCAGAGGAAAGAAACACACTCAGAAGTAAAAAGAAAAAATTTAATTTAAAATTAATATTATTAATATTCACTAATTCACATGATAAGAAAAATAGGTAGAACTTAACATGATAAAATAGCACCAAACAATGGAAAAGGGATTGATCATCTTGAAAAAAATTAATTTATAACCTTACCTTACACCATGTACCCAAACATTCTAGATGGAAAAAATTAAAAATACAATACAGTAACTGTTCCCTGAATGGGAGTGTACTTTTTAAGTTCTAAAGACATAGAAAAAATCCTATTCAGGAAATGATCACTAGTTAGAGTAAATTAAAAATTAGAACTTTCATACATTCAAAAACACACAAAATTGAAAGGCAACAAGAAACCATATTTGCCACAAATATTTAAAAAAATCAATGTCCTTAATTCATAAAAGTTTATACAAATTGATTTAATAAAAAAGAAAAAGTGAAATCAAGGCAGAATAGACAAAGGATTTGAACTGATATGTAAATCTTAAGGAAACATGAGTCTCCAACCCATTCTTTGTCCCCTGCCTCCCAGCTCCTCTTCCCAGAATGTGTAAACACTATTACCAGTTTCCTATATATCCTTCCATAGATATTTGATGCATATAGCAAACATATATAATCTGTTTTTATACAAAAGGAGTATGCTAGACACACTGCACTGCACATTGCTTTCTTCACTTTGTCTTAGAGACAACAAATACAGAGAGAGCTGCTACATTGTTTGTGTCTATATTTTGTTGTTTGTAGTGAGTTCAAGGGATTTGGGGGCTGATCAAGAAAAAGATGACCACTAGATGGTAATAACACACAAGATAACTATGACTAGCAGATGTTGGGTGCAGTTTACCAGGGTATGCAAAGTTGGTTGGTTCTAAATGTCTAAAAATTGCACATCTGTGCTGTTTTTAAAGCAATTGGATATTATTATGAATTTGGCACCAGTGGGCTTTTTGGATTAATGGTCCCAGGTTCTTGTGAAGAAATAAACACCACACAGGGCCAATACACAGGGGCCATCTTTGATTCATTTATATAACATTGTTGTTACCCTTTTTATTTTAAGATAAAATACAGATATAGAAAACACAAATATATAGCTTAACTTATTTCAAAGCAAACACCCTTTAAAACAAGACCAAGATTAAGAAATAGGACTCTGTCAGTCAATACAGGGGCCCCTTCCATGTGTCCCAACCAAATTACAATCCCCTTCCTTCCACCATAAGTATGTATTATCCTGATTTTCACAGTAATCACTTCTTTGCATGGTTTTAGTTTTATCACCCAAATGTACATCACTAGACACTATATTTAATGTTGTCCATTTGATAAGTTTTTAAAGTATCTTTTAATTTTAAATATTCCCTCCATCCTTTCCTTTCCTTATAATTTATCTATTGAAAAACACAGGCCTTCTAACCTACGTATTTCCCACAATCCAGATTTTGTTGACCACATCCTCATGGTGCAGTCCTATTTCCTGCAAATTGGCAGTTAGATACAGCAGCTTGATCAAACTCTTTCCTTCTTTGTCAAGACTATAGGTGAGGTTTAAACAAGACTACAGGAAGCACATGCCTGGTTGTCCCTCTTGTGATGTTAAAAGGTGTTATTGATAAATGCCTATTATTTTTTAATTCACTGGGTTTATAAAACTTTATACAAATTGATTTAATAAAAATATTTACATCCTAATTCTATCATTTCTTTTTCATTTGTTAGTTGGAACACTATAATAAAGAGATACTTGCCTCATCTATTTTTTTTTTTATCTGTGGTACAGTTTATATAAGACAGGCAAGACAAATGCTTGATTCTTTCCCGATTTATCAGCTTTCAAAATCATGAATTTTTTTAAACATCATCATAAACTCATGGATTTCAACATATTTGATGGGTTCAAGCCATTACAATTATTATTGGGTTGGCTACTGTTTCTAGGCCTTTTCAAAAAGTGAACTAAGCTACAAAAGTGTGTGTGTGTATAGCAAAAGATAGAATGAATACCTTACAAATTCATAGATATTTTCAATTCAAAATTCAAGACTACAGAGCTTTAACTTCTCTATAACTGCCTTCTTCTGCCCAGAAAGTCTTGGTTTTTAAGGCTACAAAGAATGAAAGAATTAGAAAATAACCCATAATTACCCATTTTTTAAATTACACATATATAGAACTCTCTCAGGACAATAATATCATCATTGTAATTACTAAAAACTTTTTTTTTTTTAATTTTTGTCCATATATACTTCCTGTTCTCTTAACATTTGTCATTATTGTACTATACCTACATTGTCAGAGTACATACCCATTACATACTATACTCTCAACCTCTTAACCCTCATAATAGTACAATGACTATATATTTAAATTCACAATAGTCCTTATGATCATGTCTCACTCATTAGTTTGGTTATCTGACATTTGTTTTCTAGTAGATTCTACAGGAACGGCTCAAGGGAAATTCTTTGAGCTCATATATATTGATATATTCCTTGAGCGCATAAGAGTTAATAACAGTTTGGCTATGCCATTTATACCTGAAAGTCAGTTTTGACTGGATTTAAATCCTCATCTCATACTTTCTTTCTGTAAGTATCTCAAATAGGAAAAAAAAAAAAAAAGTGTTTTTCTGTTTTCTTCTAGCATAAGGCATTGGTGTCAAAAAGGCTGATAGAATTTGATTTTCTTTCCCTTATAAGTTGTGTGCCCTTTATTCCTAGATACCCAATAGTTTTGTTTTCTTTTTTCCTTAAGGTCTAGTAATTTAACTAGAATATATTTTGTTATTTCTCATTCTAGGTCAATATTCTCAGATATGCAAACTCTTCATACAAAACACAGATTAAAATCCTTTTGTATAGTTTTCTTAATTGAAAATGCTTAATACGTAATCTATTCCATTGCTTTTGTTGCATCCTCTCACCCACCCAACCAGGGACTCCTATTAATCATTTATTGGTTGTTGTTTTTTGCCTATCTCTAATATTTGATACATTCTCTCAAATTCATTTTATCTTTCTTTTCAGTTTTTAAAATGTTCCTCTTTTTCACCTTCTATTTTTCTCAATATACTGGCTGTGGTTTATTTGCTCTTGTCTTCCTTCTAGCTTAACCTTCAATTTCAAAATATTTCTTTTACTTGGTTTCCTGAATGGTCAGTTCATTTCTGTGCTTTTCTAACTCTGGTTCATGTTACTCTTCCATATCTTGCATCATTTTCTTAACATTTTTCTAGTTCATTTTTTAAAATAGTTACAGAATTGATCTGTTTTATGGTTTCTTCTGTATAGTTTCATTGTCTATAGGGATTTTTTAGGTTCCTTTTTTCTCTCTTTTTAAAAATAACTTTGTATGGGATTTGACCTTACTTTTCCATTGCTTATTTTATATAAAATTTGTTTTACTGAACTTTTAGAATGAGACAGGGTTTAAGAAAGTATTTCTAATGTTCCTGGTTTTCACATAGTTTCTGTCTCTACATGGAGATTTGCCTTTTGAGATCTCCTGGCTCTATCCCCCCTGTACCCCCTCACTTTAATCTGAGCCTTCTCTTCCCTTATTCTGTTGGCCCTATCATGCATAATTTTTATTGCACTCTTAACAGTTTCTCCTTAGTGTGGGGCCCAATCTTATAAAGGAGCACTGAGAGATGAGTTTTCTGAGTTTGTAAGAACTAGACTGCTCCAGCCCATTCAAGAACTTCTTATTGTAGGCCCCTTGTACTCACCTGGTTTTGGAGAGGGCAAAACCCCTCCCAGTTTCAGCTGTTCTTCTCAAACAAGGCTGCAGTATTTTCCAGTAAATAGTTCTTGGCTATTTTAGAGTTTTCCAGATCCATCAGATAACCAACCTTCACCCTTACCTCATAAATAGTGAAGAGTAAATGAAACGAATGCCAAAGTAAATACTATAAACACATTAGGCATTTAATAATATAACTATTTTTGTAATAATTAGGGACCAATTATGGGAATCTTAGGGGATTTTTTTAGCTCACTTAGCCCATTTTCCTACACAAGGAAATGCTCTTCACTCCATCTCTGACATTTAGTTCCTTCCTCCCTCCCTCCCTTCCTTCTTTCCTTAGACTTGAGGCCACAGATAAGGGCTATATTTTCAGGACACAAAAATATATGATAGAACATTTATATGTATTTAGCAACAAATCTGTACAGGAAAGAGTTAGCAAGGCAGGCCTGAGGCTATTGTCTTTAAAAAGGCCAGCTTGCAAAATTGATCTTTAGCTGGCACTGGGAACTGGTTTTTTTTTTTTTGTTTTTTGTTTTTTTTTTAATCTGTACTCATTTTATTTTCACTGTCCTGGAGTTCTGCTAAACTATAGAACCAAACTGGGTCAGTAGGGCTGTGGAGTGCCTCTTTTGATGCTTCTAGCCTATCTGCTCCTAGTATCTTAGTATCTCCAGAAGGACTGCTTGCAGTCCCATAGAAAGGGTGAATTCCAAGGAAGAGTAAAGAGAAATTTGGGGCTCAGGGTGAAAATATCAGATGCACTGAACTTGCCTCTGTGCCCTATACTGGCACCTAAGGAATAAATAAGACAGCTGCTAGTGAAGCTGGTGCCATCTTGTGTGGCTTCTTTACCTTGAACTCTTTCACCATGGAGTTCTGGTTCCTGGTCTTGCCTTTGTTCTAAGGTTCATCTTTTTCTCCACACAGGGACTTTCAATTGATTTTGAAATCAATTTCAATTCTTGACTATGGAATCACAATTTCTTTAGCAAGTCTTTCCCTGAAATCAATACCAGGGTAAGGACTTCTAGGCATTCCTAAATGCCTAGACGAGGGTATCTAATTGGGAAGAGGTATCCAGCTTCTCTACCTTGAATCGTGGCTTCAGTGAGATCTTATCCATAGTCTTGGCTTCATTCTAAAGACCTCTTCAAGTTCTGGTCTCTGCAATAGATGTCTAGCTCTTTTATTCGAGACCAAATCTGTATTCTATACTCTTCAGTATTGATGTCTAAAGCAAGATTCTTTTGGTAACATAACCCAATAAGGCTCTTGGTTGTAACACAACCCAGTAAGGCTTTTGGTTGAACATGTTAATGGGGATTTTCAATTGAGCCTCTGTGAATTTAGGGATACTGCATATACCACTCCTAGCCATAATCCCCCCTTTTTTTTTTTTTAAAGATTTTATTTATTCATTCATCAATCCCCCCCTGCTGCCTGCGCCCGCCAGGTCAGCCAACCGCGCCGCGCGAGCGGGCCCGCCCTCACCAGGAGGCCCCGGGAACCGAACCCGGGGCTTCCCACATGGTAAACGGGAGGCCCACTGACCGAGCCACAGCCGCCTCCCCATAATCCCCTTTTTTAACAGAATTAGACTGAATGGACTAAGATGCGAAGAAAAGTTGCTCATGATGCTCAAGGTTCAGTCAGAAGCCCAACAACTGTGCTCACAGGAAGAGGTGGTATTGACATACTGAGTTGCTTTGTCACTGCTTGGAGAGTTGTCCTGGACATGCTGGAAGAGATTCCTGGTGTCCAAGCATGCAGCTAGTGAAACCTGGCTTCTGAAATGTTCCATAAGTGGTAAGGTTATGCCTGCTCTCCCAGCCTGCCCAGACTTTGTACAAACAATTCAATTTACAGAGAAGACCTATTTTCCTTCTAGGAGTCTGGAATTTTGGTGGGGCAGGGGATGTCAACATGACCAGGCTTCAATAAAAACCCTGGACTCAGACTTCTCAAGCAGACTTCTGTGGGCAGACACATTGCAAGCATATGGCTTCATTTCTTATCTACAGGGAGGTTCCCACCTAATATGTCTATTTCCTTTTACTGATTTGGCTGTCTATCCTTACTCTGTTGTCAAAATAAATCTTAGCCATGAGTATAACTATAATCTGAGTCCAGTAAGTCCTTCTAAAAAAGTATCAAACATGTATGTGGTCTTGGGGACCCCAGAAATAGAACCCAATCTAAAAAATAAAAATGAAAAAAAAAAAAAAAAAAAAAAAGAACATACAGGTCAGAAGGTAAATAAATCATGGTATTTTAAGAAGAAAATACTGCATGGAGTTTACACATTTTACCTTGGGTAGGGGACTGCCGCTGTTGCTTCCGAACAATGAAAAGAATGGGCTCTTGAGCATGTAAAAGGATGTACTCCACTCCAACCATCTGACTGCAAACAGAACACAGACATCCAGAGATCTATGAATGCCCTACAGACAATTTTGTAGAACTTACAAATTACTATATAAAAGTGTAGGGACACTGTAAATGTATTAAAGCTACCTATGTTTGGTGTTAAAAATTGGCTGTTCATTTAAAACTGGTTATTTTCCAGGTAGGTGGTATAAAGATAAAAAAGATTTGGTTTTAAAACAACAACCAAATTTCTCCACAACTTATTTAATCTGTGTATTTTCAGTCATGAAAGTGTACTAAAGAGTGTCTGTTCAAAAAAGCAATAAAAATGCCAAGATGCCTCCTGACCAAGAAGATTTATAAATATGCATAAAATATAAAAATACATATGAAGACCCAACTATACATTTTACCCAACTAGAGAACAACAAAAACCTTATTTTCAACCCCCCAAATAGTTTTGAACTGACAGAATGTTTAAAAGCAACAATAATAGTTATAAATTATTTGCCTCATAACAAAAGCCATTTAAAATACCACAGAAACTTAATTTCTTGAACTCCCCTGATATTAAGATAACAGATCAAAAACTATACTTATCATACAGCTCTTTTAGAAACTTTTCTAACAGTAACAAAATCTTCATTACTTAGCACCCTAAGTCTTCATTACTTTGCATTTGTTTGGTTAAAATTTTATTTTTATTTTCTGTATTTGTCATACAAAGAATAACCTACTATAAATCAGACTATGGTATAAGATTAAATTAGATGTAGAAGTGACAATCAAAGTAGAGTTATCTGGGGAGCAGATGTGGCTCAAGCAGTTGGGAGGTACTGGGTTCAATTCCTGGTGCCTCCTAAAAAAAAAAAAAAAAAGCAAAACAACAACTTAGGGGAGCCAATGTGGCTCAGTGGTTGAGCACCAGCTTCCCACACAGAGGTCCCGGGGTCCAATCCCCAGTTCCCAGTACCTCAAAAAACAAAAAAAGTACAGTTATCTGGTTGAGAATGACAACTGCACTGCTAAGCTCACTCATCAGATCATCAGATCCACATCTAAAGATCATATTTGTATTTTAACTAGACAGTGATATATAAAAAAAGAATTCCTAAGTTACAAGTGACTACTAACAATTCTCTTTTATGTCAAATTTGTACAAACCCAACAAAACTCCAGTTCTTTTTCCAAACACATTTCATGATCCTCAGCTTGATAAAACGATTCCCTGCAAAATCTCTAATTGGTAAAGATCTGCCTTCTTAAAATAACTTACTTTAAATGTTCTAACGTTAGTCTCTGCATCTTGACCACTTCATTGTTACACGTCCTGTCGTAAAAAGGATTGCTTCTTTCTGAGAAGTAATCCAACACACTACCGCTGTTCAAAATGGGGATCCAGGTACTGTCAACCCAAGAGATTCCCAGTAGATTATCTTTAGGAAAGAAACAAAATGATAAAAGATGAGAAAAGAAAAAGAATCCAATCCAACAAACATTTATATTATGGATTTAACGTAGTAGGCACTATGAATATAAGCATGGCATGGACTCTAACTTATGTATTCTCACAATTTAATAAAAAGAGACAAATACACGTGACAATACAATACCATAAGTGCTATAAAAAAAGGTATGGATAAATGTGTTGAGAGCACATAGAAGGGAGCAGAAGAATACTTTACCTGGGGGAGTGGGAATGATTTTTCAGGGAGTGAGGAGGAGGTGGCTTTTAGAGCTCTGAGTTAAACAATAAATAGAGGGAAGCGGCTGTGGCTCAATCAGTAGGGCTCCCCTTTACCATATGGGAGGCCCCGGGTTCGGTTCCCAGGGCCTCCTGGTGAAGGCAAGCCCGCCCGCACGGCGTGGTTAGCTGACCCAGCGAGCACAAGCAGCAAGGGGGGATAAATGAATAAATAAATAAAACCTTTAAAAAAAAAAAAAAAGAATAGAGGTTCACCATGGAGAAAAACAGGCCAAAGTAACTCTAAGCACAGAATGCACATGCAGACATATGAAAATAAGAAGTATATTCTATGTTTAGAGAATAATTTCATGTAGGTAAAAGAAGTGATAGTTGAAATGTAGAAAGTTCTCTTGAAAAAACTGTAAATCCTGAGTTTTTATATGTTGGCAACTAATTCAAAAATTTGCAAACAACATGCACATTAGAGGAAACACATCCACAACTACCAGTTTAAGACATCTCAATGGGAAACAGATATAAGAAAGCAAGTTATTATACTATTATAGACAAAAGGTGATAGTGACGTAAAAGTTGAGGCAAATTGGAAGCAGAATTCCCTTAATTACAACAGCCATACTTTCCCAAATTTTAGAGAATTAAATCTTAACTTTTTCAAAATGCAAAAAGAAATTTAAAAGGAGACATGGGAAATAGAGCTGGATACTTTTAATTAATTAGCTTTTATTGACTACTGGCTATAATCATACCACTGTACTAAATCCCACCAGGTATAAGTCATGAACATCAAAATCCCTGTATAATACTGGTTGAGAGAAGTGGATGTTGCTCAAGCAACTGGACTCCCATCTACCATACAGGAGGTCCAGGGTTCGATTCCTGGGGCCTCCTGGTTAAGGCAAGCTGGCCCACGCAGAGTGCTGGCCCACGTGGAGAGCTGGTGCAGCAAGATGACGCAACAAAAAGAGACACAGAAGAGAGACAATAAGAGGTGCAGCACACCAGGGTGCTGAGGTGGCGCAAGAGATTGAGCACCCCTCTCCACTCCGGAAGGTCCCAGGGTCGATTCCCAGTGCCGCCTAAGAGAAGACTAGCAGACACAGAAGAACACACAGGGAGCAGACAGCAAGCGCAAAACAACGGGGGGCGGGGGAGAATAAATAAATCCTTAAAAAAAAAAAAAAAAAAAAAAAAAAACACTGGTTGAAGGAGGACTAGTTGAAAACTTCAACATACAGTGTATAGGAGACCTGGCATCTTTGAAGAAGTCAAACTTAATTCAAGGGAACGGGCAGTTCTGAGCAAAATGAATCAAATGCGAAAGTAATCATATAAAGGTGAAACATGCTTTGTACATTTATAAGACAAAGGAGGCATCAGATGAAGTTATGTTCATCACCAAATTATCAGTACAGACCACTAAAATGATTCATCATGCCATAATCAAATAAATAGGCAGGAAAATAACATTTCCAGAAAAAAAGACAGTTTTTTTTTTTGAAGACAAGCAATAAGGACAATCACTATTTTCAGCTTTAACTACTATAGTCCAATTATTAAAGTAGTTCTGTTTATAGCAACTTATACATTTCTTTGTTCTTTTTTTCCTTAGGAATGATTACATAAAAGTGTTTCTAGAAGGACAAAATTCAGGTTTGTTTCTCTTTTAGGTGAAAACTTTGTCTATATGGTGTTTTAATCTGTTGATAATAGCGTTACAATGTCACAAATCATTTCCGCATAGGTAGAGGCTAATCTGCACAAACAAATTCAGAAAAGCTTGGGAGACCTCACGAAGGAGTCGGAGCCTTGCCCCGCGAGCTATAAACTCTAAAGCAGACGACAGGCAACCAGGAAGTAAAACGTAGCAAAACAGGTTACCTCGGATATCCACCGCCGCCATAATTCCAAAAGCGGTCGCGGGTTCTTCTTCCGGCGCAGAGTAGACGTAATGGCTTTGATGATGTAAGCTGCCGGTTGCAGACCGTAGAGTCGGGGAAAAAAGCAAAGAAGGGAGGAGTTGGCGGGCCAGAAGAGTAGCTGAGAGAGCGGCGGACGTAGAAGTATCGGTGGGACGGCGAGCAGAAGGCAAGACGGAGGGCAAGACAGAGAAGGGGCGGAGTGAGGCGGGGCGGAGAGAAGGGGGCGGGGCGGAGAGAAGGGGGCGGGGCGGAGAGAAGGGGGCGGGGCGGAGAGAAGGGGGCGGGGCGGGGCGGAGAGAAGGGGCGGGGCGGGACGGAGAGAAGGGAACTCCGGGCAGAGAGGAGGGGACGGAGGTGAAAGGGGCGGGCGGGGGCCGGGGGCTGGGGTTGGGAAGCTTGAGAGGTACCGAGAGGAGGCAGCCCGACGGGAAGAGGGAGCACTCCGGGAAGAGGGCGAGAAGAGGGGAGGAGAAAGCCGGGCAGGAGAGGAGGGGGCCAGAGACGAAAGAGGCTGGGTGGGGATGGTAGGGACGCGGAGAGAGGGGTGGGGAGCGCGGAGGAGTAGGAAGAAGCTGGCAGGAGAGGTTCCAAGGAAAGAAAAATGACTGAGCTGAGTCCTACCAACGGCCACCACTGACGGGTTCGAAAATTCGATCTAGATGTCCGGTGATCATTAAAAAAAAAAAAAAAAAAACAGAAACAACAACAGAAAAATCATTTTGGTTATGTAGAATTGGGAGTGGATACATCTCAAATTTTAAAAACTTCTCAAAGGTATCCAGTGAGATTTAGGGGCTACTGACCATTTTGTTTTTCACCCTACCTCAGGTGTGGTTATGTGACAGGACTTAGAATTTGGGAGTCATGAGCTTTTTATGTCACTAAACCCTTTAAAACTAAAGCAATTAAAGCAGGGGCTCTTAACCTTTTTTGTTCTGGACCCCTTTGCCAGTCCGGTGAAAACCACTGACCCCTTAGTAAGTCCACGCTATACTGTGTATTATTTAATAAATATATCACATCCATACCAACACGTCCCCACAAGAATAATGTTTTTTTGAATTTCAATTCAAGCTCATGAACCCCTTGTTAAGAACCCCTGAATTAAAGTATTAGGCTCCCAAGGCAAAAATCTCAGGAGAGGAAATGCCTCTAAAGAAAAATATTGCCAAGATTAAGAAACGAGGACTACCTGTTGGGTGCCAGAGTAACAGCCTAGTGTGTGCATTCCAAGTAGCCTGGGGTAGGTAGGTAGGTAGGTAGGTAGGTAGGTAGGTATAACACCCCAGAGAGGGAAGGATTCTGTGGTATGGAGAAGCCATAGAAAGCCTCAGAAAAATTCTCAAGCTCCAGTATGGACAGGTAAAAGCAAAATGATGAGGATATCTGCAAGCAAGACACCAATATCAAGAAGAGAACCCCAAAATCTGAAGGAGCCCTGTGTACAGGGATAAGGGGTAGGTGCTTATACCTTGAGGCCTAGGTACTATGAAGGTTTCCCCAGAATTTACCCAGAGGCCAGGGCAAAAGAGAAGGAAGCTGAATTTACTGGAACTTTTCTACCTCATCCTGGGAGTTCAAAATTTTGGAATCTAAGTGGAATGAAATTCTTTTGCTTGTATGCTTGGATTTTTGAACTGAGAGTTTATACATGGGATGATACCTAAATAATAAATGTCCCAACAGAAGTATATGTATGTACAGAGCAGAGTTTTGAAAGACAGAACTTTCCAGGAGGAAATTTTTTAGGAGAGCCTGATTGAGGGCCTGGTGGAAAGGGCATTCCAAACAGGAGCAATCTCATGTCCAATAAATAGAAGTTTGAAGTATCAAATGTTTTGTTTGTTTTGTTTTCTTGTGTTTTTGTTAAGGGAAAGGGGGAATAGTGACAGAACACAAATCTGGAGATAATAAAACTCATGGTAAGCTAGGTAGGCCTGAGAGCTCAAATTTTATCTTGTAGGCAAGAGGGAAAATGTGATCGGACTTCTTGAGAAACAAACAGTTGGAGTGATGTGGCTCAAGCACTTGAGTGCCCTCTTACACATGGGAGGCCCCATGTTCGGTTCCGGGTAACTTCTGAAAAAATAAAAACAAAAAAAAAACAACTCAGGGAAGCAGATGTGGCTCAGTGGTTGAGCACTGGCTTCCCACATATGAGGTCCCGGGTTCAATCACCAGCTCTCAGGACCTCAAAAAAAAAAAAAAATTATTCAAGTAGGATGAGTTGGAGGTGTTTTTATAAGACTCAAAGCAGGCTCCAGTTAGGAGCCTGTTGCAAACTAGGTAAGTGTCTACAGGAATATAGATGCAGTGATAGCTGAAAGGGAGAGAAAGGATTAAAGATGTTTAGGAGATAGAATTAAAAGGAAATTAGTGACTAGGAGATGAGCCTGATGAAAGAGAAAGGGGAATTAAAGATAATTCTCAGGGTTCTGAATTATAAAACTAGTACCATTAATCAGACTGATAATAACAAGCAACAAGTGAGCAAGTCAGAAACGGGATAATGATTTGTGAACATGTCCATGTTGTGCTTAAAGCGTCTGTGGGGCATCCTTTGCCCTATTGACATTGCAATCTCTTGCGTCCCACTGAACCAGCAGCAGGACTCACCCCCAAAGAAGAAATAGGTGAGACTCAGCCGGGACTGCCCCAAACTTTCCCACAAAGGGGCCTGTTGAGATTCTGAAGAAAGGGGCACCGAACACCAGGGTGATCAGTCCATAAGCGTTAGTTATGTACAGAGAGCTGCAGGTACCTTGCAACAGACAGAATGGCAAAAATTTACTTGGGTATGCCCACATCTGTGGCAATTGCTCTACAGGTTATATATGGCTGAGGGACAAAAGTGGCTACATTCCAGGGGCTTGCATACAAGTTTTGGGAAAGCATCTTGGTGTGTGCTCCTTTTTTTTAAAACAAGATAGGCTTGGGTTAGGCAGTGTTTAAGGTTATTGCAGCCAAAGCTCAGCATGCTTCCAGGGAGTGACTGGGAGGGATGCCTGAGGGAGACAGAGACAAGGTCAACCCTCAGTCAGGTAGGAGATGTTTTATATATTATACGATTTGCCCTCCTGACTGGCCCTTGTATTCTTATGTGACCCCTTTTTCGCAAAAGTCCATGGGCCGGTTGGGGGTATGTAAAACTGTTTGTTGTTGTTGTTTTTAAGGAGTGTTTGAGACAGAACGCACAGCAACTATAGAATAAGTTTAATTATCATGGTACCTAGAAGGCTTCTTAACAGTGGTTTTTTTGTTTGTTTGTTTTGTTTTTTGTTTTACCAGCTACCCATCCAGCAAAGCAGGTCTTTATTTGAGACCACCATGAGTGGTCATCCATTTAATCTATGAGTTGTGTCTGTTTTTGCAAGGGAGCTAAGGATTTATTTACTTTGGCTTTTTAATTTGGAATGTAGACCCAGCACTTAGTTTTTACAAAGGCACGTGTTTTCCCTTGCACTGCGGTGAGGCCAGCTAGGGCCATGTGGCTTTGTCACAGCACCTTGTCCATAGCCACAGTTTCTTGATTTGGTGTGGAGAGGCTTTGCTCAGGATCACTAAGGACCATGGTTTCAAACTTTTGGAAGGTTTTTACCTTGAGCATGATGTCACTATTACCTCCTTGGGGAACAAAAGCAGAGATCAAATAATCCCACCAAGAGAATTGAGACCCATATCTCTCCCTCCAAATAAGCTCATTTAAGGGCCTGGGATTGTTTGATATTCTAGTGTATGTCTAGGGGAAGCCAAGAGTATACTTTTTATCCACTTGGGGGCAGCCATGGCCATATATTTATGCTGCAGAACCATGTGTACCATTAGGGAAAATCTAATTGATACTGAGGCATTGTCTCCCGTTGATAGCAAACTAGTGACAGTTGTTAAGACAATGGTATGGGGCCTATGGGACCGTGTCATACGAGACATATAACTCAGGTATCTAGTATTAATTGGTTCATGGTCTTTTGTGGTTTTTTTGGTTGTTGTTGTCAATACAGGGAGGGGAGTCGTGATAGTATACCTGTAGTAGGAGTTAGCCAAATAAACCCATCCCATGATTGGGCACAGGTCCCCCACTGGGGGCAAAGTTGCATTCTTTGGGGCCTGAGGTACCTTCCCAATGGCTTCTCTTTTGGAAGGCTTTGCTGGAAAAGATTAGATTGTGTCCTGGGGTTTTAGCACCACCACCACCCCCATTAATTAACACTAACACCTGCGATGTCAGTGGTGTTAACATTTTTTGTTGTTCTCGGATGAAGCATTGGACAGCCTCTCAATCGTGACTTCAAAGTGGATCAAGCCACCAGGGGGCGCCTCCATAGCTACTCAAAGGTATGAGGCTGCAAACCCAATAGTTGGATTGGTTTTGTGTGTCTGCTGTGTGGTGGGCCCAAACTGAAAACATTTTCAGTGGTGTTCTAAGTGTTAGCATACGCAGGAAGCCATAGAAGATAGCATAAGCAAGCTCTGAAAAGATAAGAACTGGTTAGGAACACAGATTGGGCTATTTCACCCTTTTATTAATATGAGACTGGTGTTGGCTTTCCCTCGCAATGACCTCTGCCAAAGTGGGGACTCGCCCTGGCGGACTATATCATACCTTTCTTCTCGCCATGGTAGGGGCTGCCTGCCACTTCTATGTTAATAGTGTTAACAGTAATCCAGTGCCCTTTGAGACTGGACACCCACACGCCCTTGCCGTATCTCTCTGGCTCCTCTCTCTTCCAGGAATGTTGGGGTTAGTTCTAGGGTGGCAGGAGCCTCCTGCCTTATCAGCAAGAGGAACCTGATCCATCCCTTGGGTGCTGTCCACCCCAGATCCCAAGGTATTATTCTGGTACCCGGGGCAATAAGGAGAGGTAGTGCTATTTTATCTCGTATGACATTTAGCTCCGGGCTCTAGGTTTTTTCTGTCTGTTTTTATACTCACACGGCTTGCGCAAAGCTTGGTGCTGAGGATCCTGTCACAGGCTGACTTACTTCCCTTGGTGAGTACTTTATTAAGGTTTCTGAGGCCTCTGGTAGGACTACTGTCCATTTGTTTTAGAGATGTCCACCCAGTGAAGAGTTTGATCTGTTCCTTTAGTAGGACTTTTTTGTTTGCTTTTTGTTTTTTACCAAGTCAGCCCCTTAAGGGTTATAAGGCAAATGAAATTGCCATGTTATCTTTTCCTTTTGTGCCCAATCTTGTATTAGGGTGCCAGTGAAGTGGGACCCTTGGTCACTAGTAATTACACTGGGTGTGCCATTTATTGTTTATAGACACTACAGTCTTTTATTGTGGATGCTTGGTTAGCACGTCTGCAGGGGAATGCTTGCATGAGACCACAGTTAAATACATAGCGAGAACCATGGCACCTAAGAAGGGCTTTATATGATCCACCTACCAGACATCTAAAGGTTTAGTGCCTCTTGTCATATAGCCAGACCCCCTAGGCAGAGATTTGGTTCACACTTGGCTGCAAGTGGGACAGTCTTGGCAGACTCTCTTAATGTCCTCTATGGAAATAAACAAACCAGCTATTTGTGCAAGCCTCCAGGGTGTGTGAATACCCCTGTGTCCCCCTTTTTGTTGTATCCAGTGTGCTACGTTTGTCTTTTTAGTCATTTTCACCTCCTGGGTCTTTGCTAAGATATTTGTTTTTAAGTTTCCCAGGAGGGAGTTTGGCTGATGGGTAGTCACATGGAAGACTGTAACTTCCATCCCTGGGCATTGTAGACAGAGTCGGGTTTCTTGTCATAGTTTAGCCCTCCACAAGCCATTAATAGGCTTCACATTGGCTCATCCCATTCTTTCCTCTGTGACAGAGATATATAGCTCAAATGGGCACCTTGGAGTCACAATTTATAGGGCTTGTGATTGAGCTACTAAAGTTTTTGCTTTGGCAAAAGCCCCCATTCCTTGTGTCCCTAATCCCCTATTGTTTTCTTTTTTATTAGCCTAGATAGGGGGCATAGGCACCGTGTCAGATAAGTAATGAATGTCCTCCACTAGCCCAATAACCCCACAAAAATCTGTATCACTTCAACGTTTTTTTTGGGTATGCCAGGAGTTAAGCTTAGATTTTATTTATCATAGTAGATGGTAAAACATGAATCTTACCTGACCATACCATACTGTATTTGTCAGCCTAAGGGGTGCTGATGCATAGTACCAGAAATCTGTTGGATTTTATAAAGGGTATTTATTTGGGGTAAAAACTTACAGTTACAAGGCCCTAAAGAGTCCAACTCAAGGTTGTTTGCTCACCAAAGTCAGTTGCCACATGTTGAAGCAAGATGGCAGGCGATCTCTGCCTGGTCTCTTGGGCCTTCTCAGCTGATCAGCTGCTCTGTTCTTTTCAGCTGCAAACTATCAAGTGAATGGCTCATCTTTCTTCCCAGGGCTTTAGCTGTTTGAGCCTTCTCCTTTCTGTCACATGACAGGACTAAAATGACCAAGTTCTCTCCTCTTCTGTGTGTCTTCTTGACTGAGTATCTGTTTATATCAGCCTTCCAAGGAGGTGGGGACTCAACCCTGAGTTTCATGACGTGGTGAAATCAAAGCACTAATCTTAACAGGTAATTTAATCAAGACCTGTCAGCTGAATCTAATGCATTCAAAGGGTATCACACCCAGAGGAACAGACCATTCCACAAACATAATCTCTCTCTTTTTTGGGATTTATAAATATCAAACTGCCACACACCCCCAGGAACTTGACAATGTTTCCTGGTCCCTGTATTTTCTGAGGGTTGAATACTGATCTTTTTTTGCAGATGCTGCCAGTGCCAGACCCTCTCCATGGCTTTTTTTTTTTTTTTTTTTTTTTAAAGCAGGTACCAGGGATTAAACCCAGGACCTTGTACATGGGAAGTAGGCACTCAACCACTGAGCTACATCCACTCACCAATGAAAGTTGAGTTTTTTTGTTTGTTTGTTTTGTTTTTAGGAGGTACCAGGGACCAAACCCAGGACATCCATGGCTTTTTGTAAAAGACTTGAGTTTACAGAAATTGGCAAAATATCATCTACTTAGGCATCTAGGTCCCTGGCTATTAATTTATGACAGAGTAGGGCTATGTATATATCTTTGGGGAAGGACCTAGAACCACTGTCATCCCTCCCATGGGAAGGCAGATATGGCCTGTGACCATTTATCTCTTGATATACGAAAGAAAGCAGTGGCCAAATTTCTAACAGCATGCTAGGTCCCTAGACAGGTTGTTGTGGTGGTTTGGAACTATGTACCCCAGAAAAATATGTTCTTAAACTTAATCCATTCCTATGGCTGTGAACCAATCATAAGTAGGACATTTTGATGAGGTTGCTTCAGCTAAGGTGTGGCCCTACTCAGTAAGAATGGTTCTTAATCCTACTACTGGAGTCCTTTATAAGAAAAATGAAATGCAGACAGAGAGAGAAAGTCACAGAGGGAGCAGCTAGAAGCTGAAAGTCAACAGTGCCTAGAAGAGAAGGGAGAAGCCAGGAGAGGCTGCCATGCGCATTGCCACACGACATGAGCCCAGGACCAAGGTATAGCAGGTTACAATTGTTTGTGAATTCCAAAAATAGATATTGGATTATGTTTGTAAACCGGTCTGTACCTGGGCATGATTAAATTATGATTAGGGCTTTGATTGGGCCCCATCAGAAGGACATTGAGTCCCCGCCCACCAAGGGGGCAGAAACTCACAGAGAAAACCACAGCACAGTGAAGGGAGGTTGGAGTTTTGATGCTGGAGAGGAATTTTGGAGCTGGAGCCCTGGGAAGTAAACACACAGGAGAAGAACACAGAAGAATAGAGATGGCCCCATAGACACAGCAGATGTCCCAGGAAGAGAGACAAGCCATTCGCCTGAGAGTTTATAGCTGACCTTGTGGAGAAAGCAGAGCAGCTGAGCCTAGAGAGAAATGATCCCCAGGAGAGAGATGAGATTTATCCCAGCCTACGGCTGATATTGGAATAAGCTGGGACCATGGGGCCTTAAGACGAAGAGGAAGGCTAAAAGTCAACAGCCATCTTGCTCCAACACGTGGCAGCAGACTTTGGTGATGGAAGTAACTTATACTTTATGACCTGGTAACTGTAAGCTTCTGCCCCAAATAAATATCCTTTATAAAGGCCAACAGATTTCTAGTATTTTGCATCAGCACGCCTTTGGCTGACTAATACACAAGGATTGCCAGCTGCCAGGCCCAGAAAGCCACTCTTTGGGAAGAAAGCATCACAATGATGATGCCTTGATTTGGACTTCCAGCCTCAAAACCGTGAGCCAATAAATTCCCAACCCATGGCATGGTATTTGCTTTAGCAATTAGGAAAGTAAATCAGGTGGGAAAGGACTTGGTCTGAGAACCAGAAAAAGGCCAGTATAGCAGGATCATATGAATGAAGGAGGAATGGTGGAAGAAAAGACTGAATAAGATGGCAGGGCCAGATGATAGAGGATCTCATAAGTATTTTTTTATTCAAAGAAAATGGAGAGCTATTAAAGGATTTTAAGGAGTAAAATGTCATGAAGAAATCTGTTCAAATTTGAAATTTGTTTACAGATGTTTCCTGTGTTTATTGAGCCATTTACAATGGATCAGGCACTATGCTAAACACTGAAATGAATTATCTAGTTTTCCCTCACAAAAAAAAGGTCAGCTACTTCATAATGTAGACCAGCACAGAAATTGTCTCAGAATTACTGAGGAGGTCTCCCTGGAACCTCTGAGGGTGCACATGGGTCCAAAGAGAAGTACAATACCATTTTTTTTTGTGTGTTTTAAAGGTTATGAGTAAAGTTAAACAATACATTCATGGCAGATGCTAAAACCTGACCTGGAGAAATGTCTTTAGAGCCAGCGTACATCTTAGGAAGTGGTTGTAATTGTAAAACAAAGAATCAGATCACTAAGAGCTTTAACCCTGGAATACCAAAAGTGGAGCACAGATAAGATTAACTACAAAGAAAGAGAATCAGCTTCCTCAAAGAATCTCTGTGGATATTCCTCTCATTGCTGGATGGTGGTCAAGGGTCCATGAGATTGTATAGTATTAAACTTCAAATAGGACTCCACAAAGCATCAAAGACAACAAAGGTGGACTAAATTGATCAGACTCCAGCACTGTATTAAATATGTCTAACAACACTCCTACCCTTTGGACTGAATTGTCCCCTGAGATGCTTAGTAATTCTGGAGTGGCAAAAGAAAGTATCCAGAGGAAGATCCTTGACTACTGTGACAGCTTGAAGTTTTGTGAATCCCAGAAAAGATCATGTTCTTTGAACTATTCCATTCCTGTGGGTGTGGGGTCCTTTGATTGTGTTAGAATCAGTTAAGGGACCCTTAGATTAGATTGCTTTAGGGACTTTGATTAGACCACATCAGTGAGGAGTGACCCAGGTTGGGTCTCTGCCCTCTTGCTGGGGTCTTATATAAACTGAGAACTGAAAGCAAAAACACAGAGAAAAGAAGCTGCCATTTTGACCCTGCCATGTGAAGAAAGGAACGCCTGAAGTCACAGAAAGACAAGAAGCCTCCAGAGGCTAAGAGAGGTCTCCAAGGCTGGAGGCTAGAATCAGTGGAGCACAGAGGCACAGAAAGAGGCTCCTGTGAGGCTCGGCCCACAGAGCAGCTCAAAGCTGAAGAGACTAGCCCTGCCATGTGCTTGATTGTCCATAGTGGAGCCTGGGGAGAAAGCAGCCTGGAGGAAAAGGCAGAGACCAAGACAGAGAGCTGCCATTTTGCCTTGCCACATGGCAGGAGTCCAGGATCCAACAGTTAACCTTTGGTAAGATGACATATCTGATGATGCCTTGACTTGGACATTTTCACAGCCTCAGAACTGTAAGATTTTCCCCTAATAAATCCCTATTGTAAAAGTCAACCCATTTCTGGTATTTTGCTCCTAGCAGCTTTAGAAAACTGAACCAACTACCTACTATTAAGATAAGTAGAGTCCCAGGATTATACTGAAAGTCAAGTGACAATCCCAGCAAACCCTGGGAAGGTAGTGGCTATGGCAATAGTTTGGAAATCTGCTGATACATCTTGCTTTATTACTGGGGACCTGTGAGTAGAGAATTAGGTAGCTTCCTGTATTAGTCAGCCAAAAGGGGTGTGGATGCAAAATACCAGAAATCGGTTGGTTTTCTAAAGGTTATTTATTTGGGGTAGAAGCTTACAGTTACCAGGTCATAAAGCATAAGTTTCTTCCCTCACCAAAGTCTGTTGCTATGTGTTGGAGCAAAGCAGCTGCCGACATTTGCCGGGGTTCAGGCTTTTTGGGTTTCTCTCTTCCCAGGGCTCTGTTTCTCTCTGGGCTTAGGTCCTCTGTTTCCTCCACAAGGTCAGCTGTAGACTATGAGACTCTCTAGGCTTTGCCTCTCTCCACCAGGCCAGCTGTGAACTGTCAGGCGAATGGCTCATCTCTTTTCCCGGGGCCTTCTCTCCTTCCTTACAACCAAGCTCCTCTGTGCTTACTTCCCTGGGCTCCAGCATTAAAACTCAGCATCAGAACTCCAGCATCAAAACTCCAGCATCAGAAGTCCAACTCTGTCCTTTGCCATTTCTTTTTATCTTTGAGACCCCACCCACCAAGGGGTGGGGCTCAATCCCCTACTGACCTGGCCCAGTCAACGCCCTGATCATAACTTAATCATGCCCAGATGAACAGACCAGTTTACAAACATAATCCAATATCTATTTTTGGAATTCATAGCTATATCAAACTGCCAAACTGCTACACTTCCTAAATAAGAATACCGGGAAGAAAGTAACAATTCTTCAATGAGAGTGTGACAGTTTGAGATTATTTATGAATCCCAAAAGAGAAAGATTATATTTGTAAACTATTCCTCTGGGTGTGAAACCCTTTGAATATATTAGATTAAGCTGGCATGTCTTGATTAAATTACCTGTTACGATTAGTGTTTTGATTTGACCACATCAGTAGGACATGACTCAGATAGAGCCCCTGCCCCCTTGGTAGGCTGATATAAATAGACACTCAATCAAGAAGACACACAAGAAGAGAGAGAGAGCTCTGTCGTAATTGAGTCTGCCACCCCCCCCACCCCCCACCCCCCCGGAGAGATGAGCCATTTACCTGATAGTTTGCAGCTGAAGAGAACAGAGCAGCTGAGCAGCTGAGAAGGCCCAGAAAGAAACAAGTCCTGTGCCAGAGACTGATATGGGAAGCCCTGAAAGACCAGGCAGAGATAACCCACCATCTTGCTTCAACACGTGGCAGCTGACTTTGGTGAGAAAGTATCTCTTCTGGTATCTTGAGCTGGACTTTCCATTGCCTTGCAACTGTAAGCTTTTATCCCAAATAAATTCCCTTTATAAAGCCAACAGATTCTGGTACTTTGCCCCAATACCCCTTTGGCAGACTCATACAGAGAGATACAAGCAAGGCAGGCTTTCAACTGATATGTCATGTACATCTGGGATCCATTCTGATTGGTTCCATACCTATTGTTAAATATTTTTTTATCAACCCTGGATAGAGTTCAATGCTATGGGAATTTGAAGGGGTAAAAGATTTGAGGAGGACCTTAACATAGGTATCAAATGTGGATGTACAGATTTTGGTGGGAAGACAAGGTTTGGGGTAAATGTAGGGAAGATTATGAACATATTTACCTGAGGGAGAAAGTTCAGAATTCATAATGGGAAGTACTTAGGACCATACAATGGAGAACTTCAGAAAGAAGACTCATGTGTTTGGAAATTTATAGGCGGTGAAGCTATATTAAAGGGTTTCGTGAAGGAGAAATAACACATAGGTTTCAAGAATTCTCTGGCAATAGTGTGGATTGGAGTAAGGAGAGACTGGATATGATGAGACCTGTAAGAGGCTATACTGGGTTGAATGGTAGCCCCCGATATATATCCATGTCCTCACCCCCAGGACCTGTGAATGTGACCTTATTTGGTAAAAGAGTCTTTGCAGATATAATTAAGTATCTTGAGATGAAGAGATCATCCTTGATTATCCAGGTGGGTCCCCAATCTAATGACAAGTGTTCTTATAAGAGATGGAAAAGAAGAAAACACAGACAGAAAGAGAAGAAGGCCATGTGAAGACAGAGGCAGAGATTTGAGTTATGCAGCCACAAACCAAGAAAAATCAAGGAGCCACCAGAAGCTGGGAGAGGCAAGGAATGATCTTCCTTAGAGCCTTCAGAGGGGCTTAGCCCTGTTCTCACCTGATTTTGCATTTCTGGCCTCTAGAACTAAGAGGGAATAAATTTCTGTTGTTTCAAGCCACTACATTTGTGGTAATTTGTTATGATAGCCCTAGGAAACTGTATTAGTGAACTGAAGGGGTGCTGATGCAAAATAACAGAAACCTCTTGGCTTTTATAAAGGGTATTTATTTGGGGTAGAAGCTTACAGTTACCAGGCAATAAAGTGTAAGTTACTTCCCTCACCAAAGTCTACTGCCACGTGTTGGAGCAAGATGGCTGTTGACATTTAGCCTTCCTCTTCCTCTTCCTCTTAAGGCTCCATGGTCCCAGCTTCTTCCAATATCAGCTGTAGGCTGGGATAAGTCTCATTTCTCTCCCAGGAATCATTTCTCTCCAGTCTCAGCCCCTCTGTTTTTGCCACAAGGTCAGCTGTAGACTATCAGGCTCTCTAGGCTTTGTCTCTCTCCCTGGGGCTCAGTTCTCTCCAGACTTAGCTGCTCTGCTCTCTCCACAAGGTCTCCTATCAACTATCAGGCAAACAGCTCGTCTCTCTTCCCGGCACCTCTGCCGTGTCTATGGGGCATTCTCTATTCCTCTGTGTTCTTCTCCTGCATGTTTACTTCCCAGGGCTCCAGCTCTAAAATTCCAACTCTCTTCTCTGCCGTGTAGTTTTCTCTGTGAGTCCCTGCCTACCAAGGGGACCCAATTAAAGCCCTAATCATAATTTAATCATGCAAAGGAACAGACCAGTTTACAAACATAATCCAATATCTATTTTTGGAATTCATAAACAATATTAAACTGCCACAGAAACTAATATAAGGGCTGTTTCAATGATAGGCATAAAGCAATTAAGGCCTAAATTAGAAAGAGGGAGAGAAAAAATGCAGAGGCAATAGATATTATTCATCTTATGTGTATTACTACTCAGAATATACTACTGCTTGTATTTTCAGCCCACAGCACAGAGTCTTGCCACCAGAAATGTTTGCTGCTGCTGCTGCTATGATCAAGTTCCATTTCGTGAGTCCAGCAATAGGGGAAATGGTTATAGAGTTCCTGTGTCTTTGAACTGGTATTGAAAGTTTCCAATTCCTCTTGTGTGGGCATAGTATAAAAACTGACTAAAGTAAATTTTCAGTTATTAGTAGCCTAAATGAATTCAAAATAGAAATAAAAAGAACCTGGGTACTTCATGCCAGCCCAAACAAATCATTTAGTTACAAGGTGGTATGGGTGCATATATCAGTAACTGAGAGAAACAATGATTTGCCCTATCTCAGTGAAAGTTTTTTATTTTAGATAGAATTCATAATTGATATATGAGGATCACTGTAATGGTTAAGTTCATGTATCGACTTGTTTAGGTTATGGTGTCTAACTATTTAGTCAAGCAAGCAGTGGCCTAATTGTTACTGTGAGGATATTTCATGGACTTAAATCATCAGTAAAGTAATTTCATCTATGGCAGATTACATCTACAACCAACTCAGGAGACTGCCTTCAACAAGGAGAGAAGTTTCATCCAATCAGTTGAAGACCTTAAAAGGACAATTGATGATTTCAGCAGTCAGAAGGAAGAATTTCCATCTACTTCAGCCTGCCAGTTTCTCCTGGGGAATTCATCAAAAACCTTCATTGGAATTCCCAGCCTGCAGCCTGCCCTGTGAAATTTGGACTTGCCTATCCCCTCATCTCTTGCTGGTTCTGTTTCCCTGGAGAACACTTATTTGGTAATCCAATCACCTTTGGGCTACTAAAGACACTAGTAAAGTACTCTGGACAAAAAGAAAAATACTGTTGAAAATTTTGTAATGTTGTGACATTCCCACTATAATATACTGTTGATCTTTAGCGTATTTTGAATGTCTGTGTCATTAGATTATAAAGTCAAAGAATATTTAAATGAAATTACTGCCACTCTACCTCCTAATGAGGGGAAACAGCATGCATCATATCTGTAGGAATAGTCCCCTCTCAAAGAACAGTTAGCGTTTTTGGTGGTAATGTTGCCTGGATCCGAATATTTTATATGGGTTTTCTAGAGAAGCAGTTCTCAACCTCGGGTTGTGGCAGGGGGAGGGGCACAGAGATACTTGTCTGAGCATATTGTTACCAGATGGCTCTGGATTCTGGGCTTCTAGGTTCTTGGCTTATGTCACATAAAATAATTTAAGAACACGCCATAGGGTAGGCAAGGGAGTAGAGAGTTTATTAAGAAACAGGAAAACCAAAAAAGTGCACAGTCTGAGGCATGGACCACGGGCATATTGCAGAGTGAGTAGCACATGTGGGACCCCAGGTCAGGGCTTTTAAAAATCTGTTTGTTCTTCTGATTTGTTGCCCCCCCCCCTGTCAATTCTCAGGGGGCCAATGGTGAGGCCTTTTGAGGATATCCAGGGCTTTCCGTTGACCCCATACAGGATTCTCATTCCAAACGAGATTCTCATTCCAAATAAGATTATCATTCCAGGGTCTCACAGGATCCTTCGGGAGGTTTCCGGATGGAGTCTCACAGCCATGTTGTCTGTCAGCCATGTTGTCTGCCGGGTCCCTATACTAACCTGCCTCAACTCTCCCCTCAAAGGGTTTACACCCTTATTCTTAAGGGGTTGCTGAAGAGTGATTGTCATTGTTCTGTAGCTACTTCTGCTGGTTAGGGAGAGTAGGCCCTAGCTGACAAGGTGTAAAACCTTCTGGCTATTCTTTTATTTATTTATTTGGGGGGGGGGCATTAATTTTTTTTTAATGTTCCACTTAATGTACAATATAATTGCATTTGCTCTATAATACTTTTTTTTAAAGATAGATTACATAAATGTTATACAAAAAATATAAGGATTCCATGTTCCCCACCTCCCACACCTCCCACAACCTCCCACATAGATGTCCTTCATTAGGGTGACACATTAATTGCAATTGATAAACACATCCTGGGTCTTTGCCATTAAGCATGGACCATAGTTCACATTGTAGACCACATATTCTCTCACACAGTTCTACATGTTATATGATGATATAAAATGGCCTATATCTGTCATTGCAATAGTGTGGCTATTCTTTTGCAATTGAGGGAAGATGGGCCTGGCACCCTGGTTGGAACTGGATGAAATCCCCACATGACTAATAAAGTGTTGATTCTGTAAGAAATAAACTTAATTAGAATTTTGAAGATATATGGTCCCACTAAAAGGATAAAGAAGATGGTGGTATGTGGGCCCAAAAAGGGGGCCAGTCATGACATACTGGACCATGAGAGTGAGAATGACAAGGTACCTTCAGAGGCTGCATCCTCCCAAAGTTGATGGGAAACAGCATTCTTCTTTTATGCTGTTGGTTAACTCTAGGGAGAGATTGTGGTAGACCTGCTGGGTTTGGTATAAATTGCCAACCCCAGTTCCCACAGTGGTGGTTATGCTAGGACAGCTAGGAGAGGTCTGATGAGAGTCAATACCCTAAACATAAACTCACAAGTACAGTATAGGCAACAATAAGACAAGCATATGGCAAGCAAATTAAAGACAGCACTTAAGAGAGCCATTCTTTTGTCTTATAGGAACATTCTTTAATTACTTAGAAAATGAATTGTTTACCAGGACTTTTAACATGTTCAATATCCCTCTGCATATGATCTAGAATAGAAAAGATATGATCATATTCATCAGGCATATAGGTACAGTACTTAATACTAGCTGACGCACAAGTTCCTCTTTGAGCTGCAGTTAATAGATCTAAGTTCCAGGTTTCCAGTACCATACATTATGTTTCCATCAAAGCAGGCCATAATGCCAGTTGTGTTTGGTTAAGTTCTAGTCACAGCACTCTGGTAATCATTGCTCCACTTGGTATGCCCTTCACGCAGCCAGCATGCTGCAGCACTGTCGATCCTATAGAGGGACTAAAAAGGTAAGGCTCCAGTGTTTCACTGGCCCGGTACCCAGCACCCTTCGGCACTATGAAACAGAGCCAGTCTGGAGCAATGTCCTTTGTAAATCTGGCCATATCAAGCCATTGCAGGCTGCTGCGGGAGTCTGAAACTGTAATGTGCTCTACATCCACTTCAGGAGCATGTTCAGAGGTAGTAGATAACTTATTGTTTTAGGGGCCGCAGTGACTAACCGAGCTCATAACTCAAATGGAGAGGCATCACACAGAATATTTGGGCCTGGTTTGAACACACAAGAGAATTTGACAATATTGAAGTCTATCTATTTTCATCTTTACACACTTTCTAAACACTTCCAGTGCAATGTATAACATATCAAATGAACTTAACTTTTTCAGTACTTTACTTTTTACTTCTACACCTTTACCATGATGACGTTGATTAACAGGTATTTTACTTTTGCAGGATGGGAAACACTACTTTCTCAATTATTTTATGAAGGGGGTCGGATGTAGCTCAACTGGTTGGGCGTCCGTCTCCCATATGGAGGGACCCGGGTTCGATTACCGGGACCTCCCGGTAAAAAAAAAAAAAAAAAAAAAAAAAATTATTTTATGAAAATCTTTAAGATTCCCAATGAAATCAAGATTATCTTTCCTTACCACCACTTTAATATGCAGGTTGAGGTGGCCTCTGACAAGTTTCTCTGTTATGAAGTTGCTTTTTGTTATTAACATCAATTTAGGTTTCTATTTAATAATGGCTTCCTGGAATTAGCCATTTAAATGCTTCAGTTTAGAAGATGCTTTTACGAACTTCTTATAATTAACTAGAAGTTACTTTACCTTTAAATAAGCTTATTAAATTATAGTTAGCTTTCAATGAAATTTACCTTTATCTTAATTTCATTAAACATGAACTTACAATTTTCATCACCTTAAAGATGTAATACATACAATGCTATTTAATTGGTATCCTATAAACCTAGGGAGATAATACCCAAACTAAATGAAACTGAAACAATTATAGTTTATGCAAGGAATGTTCTTTTTCCTTCCTTTACAGGAGGCTAAAACCTCTTTTCTTTAATAAAATTCTAAAACTGTGAATAATCTTAAAAGCATACTGACTGCTAGGTTCTGGAATATATTATAATAGTTTAGTTTGTTTTAATCATAATTTAGAAAATATCTTTCCCTAGTTTTCCAGGACTTTTGTTTACTTACTGAAATTTGGTAATAAGATTATTAACCACCCTTATTTTAAAGCTGTTAAGAGTTTAAATTGGGGAATTACAGAACAAACTGATTCTTGTTTTTCCAGCCTAAAAGATAGAGTTTTAATCTGCCATATCTGTCCCTTCCCTCATAGCTCTTGCAAAGAAAAGCCCTGGGGGCTGGGTAAGTCAAAGACTTTAGGAAAATCTTTTTCCATATCCCAAGATTTTATTCAGATTTCTATATGAACTGTTCATCCTGCTTAGCCTAATTTGGGCTCCAGGAATATTCTTTCACACATATAAGCACATATTTAATTTTTTGCAATTTGAATAGAACTCTTTAAAGAATTTTTATTTGTTAATTTGATATTACCATCCCAATGTATGAAGATATACACTGAACAAATAGACATAGAGTTAGTTACTTATAATTTTCATTCTCTTACAAAACCAGTTTAACTGTAAAATAACATTATAGTCAAAAGATCTCTTTGAAGGCTATTTCTAATTAATCTGCTCTGTGACCATGTAGTTTTGCACAAGAATTTTGTTCCTTTTAACTATTGGCTTATAACCAAATTGTTCCCAATGCTTTAAAATACAATTTACAACCTTTTCCTTTATTTCAGAGCTTTGCTCATTTCCCATTTTGATTTCGACAGATCTTGGATGAGAAACACTAACTCCAGTGTAGGGTTGAAATCTCAGGAAACCTGGTTTTTCTCATGACTTGCTGCTTTTAGGAACATCGGCACTCAAGGTGGGAGGCTCCCCTCTTCCCAGTCCTCAGAGATAACTGGACTGCAGCAGCCACTGGACTAGAAGAGTGGACGTCCAACCCCAGGGGTTGAGAATTCTACCAGATAGTAATTTTGTCCACACTGGAGTCACGAGAGAAAGCAGGGTCATTAATACCGGTAGAAGGACAGGATACAGGGGTGTTTTAAATTTGTCTTCCCCTGAGCCATAAGGGGCAGAAGTTGTATGAAATAACTATAAGCAAAGGTAATACTCAGTTTAGAATTATCATCACAATAGCTGAAGTCTAAGGGTGAGTTGAAGCTAGTAAGCCAGTCACAAAATAACCACAATCAAAGGTAAATTAGTCTAGGATTACCATCACAGTAGTGGGTTCTAGGCTAAATCCACCTAGTTATAGTAATTTCAACTTTTGCTGTTTTATAATACAAAGGCATCTATTTAATGATCTTAACTCTTACAGTTTGTAGTGAGTTTTTACTTTAGGCACTTTTGTTTATTAACTAAGCAATTAAAACTATTTTATTAGTAACAATATTGCTAAGTTTTTCTGCTTTCCCAGCAGTTGAACTAATTCCACTTGTGAATTATACATCAAATCCAATTGCAAGATAGTATTGACATTTAAAGACTCATTTTTAGGTTACCTTTCACTATTATCCAATTTGTAACAGGCAAACCCCAAATCTGATTTATGAGTTCCTAGGCATAAGCAGATTGACAAAGTTAAACACAGATTTAAAAGTTAAACACAAAGTTAAGCACAGATTAGAATAGAAGAGAGAATTGTACACTTACTTAGCTTAGGGAAAGACCTGCCTTTTGAATCACCTAGTCACAAAGCTCCCAGTGTCTGTCCACAGCAGAAACCTCGTGCTGTAACCTCCAGGTAAATCCCTGGACAGCTGCTAAGTACAGAGCTAAGGGATCCAGAGAAGCCGTGCCACCAACAAAACATGAATTGGGGCTGCTCTGGGGGCTGCATCCCATTCATTACCTCCTGGAAGGGGTAGCGCCCTGTGAGGCATTTTCGCTGGAAGCATTGGAGTGTTACAAGGGAATAGGCAGGCAGGGAGCTAGGAATGGCCAGTAACCTTTTAATCTTAATTGATGGTATATGAGGAGGTTTCTGATCCTACAGGGGAGAGGTTTAGTAAATTGCCTAGATTGTGATTCCCCATTCACTTCCCTTATTAGGCACAACCAAGGTTAGGAGAGGTCCGGGGTGCAGGCTAGGACAGAATAGTTGGCTCCCATGTTAATCAAGTTATCAACAATCTTACCTGTCACATCAAGGGTCACCTGGGGCTACTCTGGTTGATGGTTCACATGTAGCTTCAGGTCCCTACTGTCCTCCCCTGGGGCAAGGCCCCAGCAGTCTGCATGGTGAGGCAGCTTGGGGCCAGGTTCCTACTGACTTGGAGCCTGAATTTGGGTAACTCTGAGGTGACCAGTGCCTTTAATGGTGGCAATTAAAAGGTGAGCCTATCCCGGACCCTGCACCCGCCCCTCCTTACCTTCTCCATCTTGGCGGCATGGTCTCGACTGTTGAAAACTGAGGAGGCTGTGTCTAAAAGGGAGTTAATGGAAGTTTGGGGGCGCAGGGAAAGTTTCTGCAGATTTCTGCAGATTTCTACAGATATCCGAGGCAGACTGGAGTTCCTAGGAGGATTTGTCCTTCTCTAGAGTTAGGATCTACCAAGAGGGTATTTTTATTGTCTCTGTCAGCTTTCCCTGAAATAAGGCTGTGTTTCTAGGTTCTGCCTCTGAGTAGTTTCCCTGAGCTTATTTTAAATTGACCGGTTTGGTAGTGCATTTCCTCATTCTCTTTAAGGAGACATGACCACATGGTCTCTAGCCCTCAGATCTGTCTGTCCTCTCCTCTCTTACACAGGTTTAACTGGAATTCAGGGTCCCATACAGAGCCCACTCTCAGCCATACTGCGGCCACATGGTGTGGCAGGAAAAGATTAGCCTCTTTCTTTTTAGACGATCAGTAGGCAGGTTGTCCCAATTAGAAGCCGCCCATTATCCTAGGGGAGGATAAACACTGTCGTCAGTCTGGGTGGTACCCCACCGCTACACCTGGTTGAATGGTGTATTAGTCAGGGTTCTCTCGGGAAACAGAATCAGCAGGAGATATCTGTAAATAATATGGAACTCTAAAAGAGTCTCTCACGCGACCGTGGGGATGCACAAGTCCAGGTTCCTCAGGCAAGCTGCAAACCAGGGGCTCCAATGAAAGCCCTATGAAAGGTCGTTGATGAGTCTCTGGGAGAAGTTGCCTGTCCAACGACGAGCTGGGAAATTCTCTCTGAATGTTGAAATCACTTCCACTTTTAAGTCATTCAACTGATTGGATAGAAGCACCACCCATTGATAATGTAATCTCCCTGATTGATGCAGATGTAATCAGCCATCCACGCAGTAAACTCACTGGTGATTGAAGTCCATAAATGCTCTTGTATTACAATTAGCCCAGTGCTTGCTGGAACAAGCACCTGGACACAACTACTTGGCCGAGTTGACACATTAGCCTAACCATCACAAATGGATTGCTCACCAAGTCAGCGTCCTGGAGGTCGGGAGCCCTGCTCATTGTCCCCATGTTCCAGGGATTGGGAACCTTACGTCTCTGGGCATCCCCAGAGCTTTAGCGGTTTTGGGAGACTTCTGGGTCCTGTTCCCAGAACTTAGCTCCCAAACTGGGCTTTCCCACTAGGGACCTTTCTTTTGCCTACTTTGCAGAGATCTTAGGAGATAGCCACGAGTGAGCTCATCTCATGACCACTCCCAGGGTCCAAGTTCTGCATTTAAACCCTACATTAAAAGGCAATTAAGAAGCAGAGATTGATACGTGGCTTATAGGCAAACAGCCTCAGGGACCCCAGAGGTAAAGGATTAGGAGGAACTTCAAGGCCTCCCAGAGGCTGAGTAAGGAATGAACCTCCTGGAACTGCCCGCGATAAGAGTCTTGGGGCTTGGGGCCTCGCTAATAAAACAAAAGAGGGCTCAGTCAGGCTTTAATTTAAAACTCACCAGTCTCTGGCAGGGGTCAGGGAGTGGCACTTGCCTCTGTCTCCTGGCTTGGCTCGCTAAATAATGTTACCAGATGGCTCTGGATTCTGGGCTTCTAGGCTATTGGTTTTGTCACATAAAAGAATTTAAAGACATTCCATAAGGTAGGCAAGGGAGTAAAGAGTTTATTAAGACACAAGAAAATAAGAAAAGTACACAGTCCAAGGCATGGACCACAGGCCTACTGCAGAGTGGGTGGCACATGTGGGACCCCAGGTCAGGGCTTTTTAAAATCTGTTTGCTGTTCTGATTGATTGCCCCATATGTCATTTCTCAGGGGGACAATGGTGAGGCCTTTTGAGCAAATCCAGGGCTTTCCCTGGACCCCGAATGGGATTCTCATTCCAAATGAGATTCTCGTTCCATGGACTCGCAGGATCCTTCAGGAGGTTTCCAGGTGGAGTCTCACCGCCGTGTTGTCTGTCAGCCATGTTGTCTGCCAGATCTTCAACTGTGACTCCTGTCTTCCCTTTCCCTATACTAACCTGCCTCAACATCAGACCTTGTAATGGACTCTGAATCACAACTCTTCTCAGACAACTGTGGCTTTCTTAATGAGCATCACGCTCATGCTTACTCCTTCCCTACAAATGAATTTTTCTGTATAAATAAGTTTCTGGCCCTTTATCCCCACAAACCAAAACCAGTCTGAATCTTACGTAGACCCTGCCATATGTATAAAGCCCTTGATGACACGGCCCTTATCTGTTTTTGCAACTTCATATCCCCCTGCCCTCAAACACACTCAATGTCCCAGCCATGCCACAGTGATAATGCTCAGAAAAAAATTTATTCTTTCCCACTGGGTCTTATCTCATGCTATTGTTGAGAATGCCTTGATCCATTGTCCATCTGAGAATTTTTTAATTGTATAATTAATTTAGAATAAAAATACACAAATTTAAGTGTTCAATTCAATGACTTCAACAACGGATATACTTTATAATGGCCACCCTAAATCAGATATATAACATATTTTTTTCATACTCTTTTCCAATCAATTTTCCCAACCCACCAAGGACGCCCCAGGATTCCTCATGGTTCCCTCCAATTTCTTCCTGCCTCTCTCATCTCAGCCTGCCTTCCTTCCCTTTGCTGGGGTCCTCTGAGCCCCTGGCCAGCTGGTGCCTCCCTCCCCAACTCCAGGAGGCAGCTGAGAGGGATCGAGAGGCAGATCTCGACTCATGAGAGGGTCTCCCTGCCCTGTGGATCAACCTTCCTGGAAACTGAAGATCTCATACTGACCCCCAATCTTTGGGACCAGGATTTACACAGAGACACATGCCCCCTCTCCATAAGTCCCCTCTTCTGAGTGCAGATAATATCTACATCTCATCCCTCCATGCAGGGCTCTGACTCCCATTATTCTCAGGCACCAGTCCCCTTCCTGGAACTCCACCAAAATGTTCCTTCCCTATCCTCTCCCAGAACTGGTGGAAGCAGGGAACGGTGCTCCCCTCTACCCTCTGCCCAGCTGGAGGAGGAGGGGAGAAATGGGATGACAGTAGGCAGGAACTGATAACAATGTAAATTATTAGGCATTTTGGTTGGATTTCGTTTATAATAAACTATTTTTCTACCATGAAAAAAATTAGTATTGACTGTTCTTGGACATTAATTTGGTGAAATCATACAGTACATATACTTTTGTGCCTGGCTTCTTTCACATAGCATACTCTATCTGATATTCATCCATGTTCTGTGTATCAAAATTTCATTCCTTTTTACTGCTGAATAGTATTCTATTGTATGAATATACCAACATTTGTCCATTTTCCTCTTGATGGACATTTGGTTTCCCATGTTTTTACTAATAGGAATAAGGAGCTATGAACATAGTTTTATATGGATGTACATGAATATAGACTTCACTTTCTTTTTGGGGGGTATGTATTTTCTTATCTCTTGACTAAATAACTAAAATGAGTTGCTGGATCACAAGGCAGAAATTATGTTTGATTTTATTCAAAATGACTTTATTCAAAGTGGTTGAATCATTTTAGACTCCCACCAGCAAAGTATGAGTGTTCCACTAGTTTCACATCCTTAACATTTACTGTTGTCAATCTTTTAATTTTTGTCATTCTAGATAGAGATGAAATGGTATTTCATTGTGGCCTAACAAGTATTTCCCTTATTACTATCATATATCTTCTTTTTAAATCTTTTGCTTATCTTTAATTAGACTGTGTATCTCCTTATAACTGATGTGTGAGTGTATTAGTCAGCCAAAGGGGTGCTGATGCAAAGTACCAGAACTCCGTTGGCTTTTATAAAGGGTGTTTATTTGGGGTAGAAGCTTACAGTCACAAGGCCATAAAGAGTAAATTACTTCCCTCACCAAAGTCTGTTGCCACATGTTGGAGCAAGATGGCTGCCAGTCTCTGTGAGGGTTCAGCCTTCCTCTTCAGGCTCCATGGTCCCAGCTTCTTCTGGTCCCAGCTGTAAGCTGGTATAAGTCATCTCTCTCCCCGTGGCTCACTTCTTCCCAGGCTCAGCTGCTGTGTTCTCTCCACAAGGTCAGCTGTAGACTATCAGGCTCTCTCTTCCCAGGGTTCTGCCATGTCTATGGAGCCGTCTCTATTCCTCTGTGTTCTTCTCCTGTGTATTTACTTCCTGGGGCTCCAGCATCAAAACTCCAACTCTCTCCTCTGCTGTGTCATGTTCTCTGTGAGTCCCCGCCTACCAAGGGGGCAGGGACTCAATGTCCTACTGATGTGGCCCAATCAAAGCCTTAATCATAATTTAATCAAGTAAAAGTGAAACCTCTGTAGTTAATACAATCCAATATGTCCAGAGAAACAGACCAGTTTACAAAAAAATCCAATATCTATTTTTGGAATTCATAAACAATAGCAAACTGCTACAGTGAGCATGCATTTTATATTCTAGATATAATTTATTGGTTAGATATGTGAAATGAGAATATTGTTTTCCCAGTACAACTTGTGTGTTCATTTTCTTAATAGGTGTCTTTTGGTGAGCAGAAATTTTTATTTTTTATGAAATACAATATATCTATTTTTTATTTTCTTGCTACTGCATTTGGTGTCCTATGCAAGAAATCTTTGGTCACAATAATATTCTCCTGTTTTTTTTTTCTAATATCTTTCTGACTCTGGTTTTACATTTAAGTCTGTGATCCATCTAGAATAATTTTTTGTTTATGGAGTGAAGAATGAATCAAGGTTCATTCTTTCCATATTGATATTTAGTTGTTACAGCATTACTTATTAAAAGACTTTCCTTTCCTCCATTGGATTGACTTGGTAGTTCACATATATGTTGTACAACATATATGTGAACTACCTATTCTCTTCCATTGAACTATTTATCTATGCTTTTGGCCACTACCGTGTGGTTTTCATTGCTTTTGTTATGTACTTAACTTTAGTTATATAAATAGCAATGCTTATTTAAAAATCAAGCATTGTAAATCCTCTATTTTTATTCTTCTTTTTCAAAATTATTTTGACTATTCTAAATTCTTTGCATTTACACACAGATTTTAGAATCCACTTGCCTTGTAAAAAAGAAATACCTGTCTGCTAGAATTTTGACAGGGATTGTGTAGAATCCACAGATCAATTTAGGGAGAAGGGATATCTTAATAACTTTGAGTCTACTAATGCATGAAAATGGTATATCTCTCCTTTTATTTCAGTCTTCAAAATTTCTCTCAGCAATATTTTTTAGTTCTCTGTGTAAAGATCTTGTGAATTTTTAAAAATATTTTTTGTGGGTATTTGATATTTTTTAAGTTATTTTAAATATCATTTTTACTTCATTTTCTAATTGTTTGTCCAAGTGTGTAGTAATACAGTTGACTCTTGTATGTTGACTATGTATCCCATGACCTTGCTAAACTCCCTTCTATAATTTTTGGTACAGTTACATAGAATTTTCTTCATATACATAATGTCATCTGTGAATAACAAGATTACGACTCCTTTTCTGATCTTTCTTTTCATTTCTTTGCCTTATTGCATTGACTAGTAGTGATGACAGTAGGCATCTTTGTCTTATCTCTGTTATTTTTTTTTTTTTTTTAAGATTTTATTTATTTATTCATTTGTCCCCCCCTTGCTGCTTGTGCTCGCTGGGTCAGCTAACCACGCCGTGCGGGCGGGCTTGCCTTCACCAGGAGGCCCCGGGAACCGAACCAGGGGCCTCCCATATGGTAAACGGGAGCCCTACTGATTGAGCCACAGCCGCTTCCCTTATCTCTGTTATTAAGAAGAAAACATTTAGTCTTTCCCACCATTATGTATGGTGGTAATTGTAGGGTTTTTTGGTTTTGATTTTGATACATTGTTTGTGTTATTTATTTATGTATCTATTTTTACTTATTAGAGGAGTTGTGGGTTTACAGAAAAATCATGCATAAAATACAGGATTCACTTACACCACCCCTCAACCAACACCTTGCATGGGTCCAACAAATTGGAACATTTGTTACAATTGATGATAGCACATTTTTGTAATTGTACTAGTAAATAAAGTTCATTGTTTAACTTAGAATTCTGTTTCTGTAGTGTAGTCCTTGGATATTTGTTATTTTTTTATTCTGTTAACATATATACAATCTAACATTTCTCCCCTTTTAATCATATTCAGATATATACCTCAGTGCTATTAATTGGATTCACAATGTTGTGCTACCATCAACACCATCCATTACCAAAATATTTCTATCATTCCATATAGGAACTATGTACATTTTAAGCCTCAGCTTTCCATTCCTATCCCCACCCTGTCTCCTGGTAACCTAATGTGAAAGTTTGAAGCTTTTGTGAATCCAAGAAAAGATCATGTTCTTGAAACTAATCCATTCCTATGGGTCTGAGACCCTTGGATTGCATTGGATTCAGTTGGGGGCCCTTAATTGGAGCACTTCAGTAAGGTGTGACCCAGGGTGGGTCTTATCCCTCTAGCTGGAGTCCTTTATTAATGGGAGAAACATACAGAGACACAGAAAAAAGACAGCTAGCATTTTACCCTGCCATGTGAGAGAGTACTGCAGGATTGCCTACAGCTGTAGAAAGACAGAGAAACCCCGAGAGGCTGAGAGAGAGGCCAGAGGCTGGACTCAGCAGAGCAGCCCAAAGCTGAAGAGATGAGGCATGGGGAGAGCTGAGCCATATGCCTGATCACCCATAGCTGAGCTTCAGGGAGAAAGTGAGCCTGGAGGAAACACACAGAGACCAAATGCCATTTTGCCTTGCCATGTAGCAGAAATCCAGAATCTGCCGCAGCCAACCTTGGGCGAGATGATGTCTTGATTTGGACATTTTCACAGCCTCAGAACTGTAAGATTTTACCCTAATACATTTCCATTATAAAAGCCAACCCATTTCTTATATATTGCACTGGCAACCTTTCACAAACTAAACAACTATATTCTAGATTCTGACTCTATGAATTTGCTTGTTCTACTTGTTTCAAATCAGTGAGATCACACAATGTTTGTCTTTTTTGTCTGGCTTGTTTCACTCAACGTGTCTTCAAGATTCATCCATCTTATCACATTTATCAAGACTTCATACCTTTTTACAGCTGAATAATATTCCATTGCATGTATATGCCACGTTTTATTTGTTCATTCATCTGTTGATGGACACTTGGGTTGCTTCCATCTTTTCGCAATTGTGAATAATGCTGTTATGAGCCTCAGTGTACAAATGTTTGTTAGAGCCCCTGCTTTCAATTCTTTGGGGTATACACCTAGTAGTGAGATTGCCTGGTTATATGGTAATTCTATATTTAGTTTTTTAATGAACTGCCAAATTTTCTTCCCCAGTGGCTGCACCATTTTACATTGCCATCAGCAACGAGTGAGTGTTCCTATTTCTCCCAGTCCTCTCCAACACTTGTAAATTTTTTTTGTATTTTTTTTTAGTAGCAGCCATTCTAATGGGTGTGAAATGGTATCTCATTGTGGTTTTGATTTACATTTACCTAATGGCAAATGATATTGGGCATTTTTAAATTTGCTTTCTGACCATTTGTATATCTTCTTTGGAGAGGTATCTGTTAAGGTCTTTTGCCCATTTTTTAATTGTTTTTTTTTTTTTTTTTTTTTTGTCTTTTTGTTATTAGGTTGAAGCATTTCTTTATATATTCTGCATTAATCCTTTATCAGATATGTGGTTTCCAAATACTTTCTCCCACCATATAGGTTATTGTTTTACTTTCATGATAAAGTCCTTTGAGGATCAAAAGTTTTAAGTTTTGATGAGGTCACATTTTTCTATTTTTTCCTTTACTGCTTGTGCTTTGGTTATAAAGTCTAAGAAACTATTGCCTAACACAAAGTCCTGAAGATGCTTCCCTACAATTTTCTTTCAGTCTGAAGAACTCTTTTTAGCAGTGCTTACAGGGCAGGTCTAGTGGTGATGAATTCCCCACTCCCCAGCTTTATTTATCTGAGAATGTCTTAATCTCTCCATTTTTGAAAGAGAGTCTTGCCAGATATAAAATTCTTGGCTGGCAGTTGTTTTCCTTCTACACTTTTAAGTATTTCAATCCACTGCCTCCTCACCTCCATAGTTTCTGATGAGAAATTGACACTCATACTTATCAGGACTCCTTTGTACATAACATATTGCTTTTTTCTTGCAGCTTTCAGAACTCTCTCCTTGTCCTTTGTATTTGATAATGTAATCAATATATGATGGGGTATATAATTTTCTTCATGTTATACTGTTTTGGTGTTCTCTGAACTTCTTAGATGTGCATATCACATCTTTTGCTAAGTTCATGAAGTTCTGTCATTTCTTTGACTATTCCTTTTGTCCCTTTCTCTCTTTCTTCTTCTCTTGGGACTCCCATAATGCATATATTGGTACACTTGATAATGTCCCATAGCTGCCTTAGGCTATTTTCCCTTTAAAAATTCCTTATTTTCTTTATGCTCCCCAGCCTGACTCACTTGAAGTGTCTTGCCACCAATTTCACTGATTCTTTCTTCTGCTCATTTCTATCTGTTCTTGGAACCCTTCTGGGCATTTTTCATTTCAGTTAATATGGTCCTCAACTCTAGTAGTTCTGTTTAGTTCCTTTTTAAAATTTCATTCTCTTTATTTGGACTTTCATATTGTTCATTCATTGTTTTCCTGATATCCTTTAGTTCTTTCTCTATACTTTCCTTCATCTCCTTGAACATTTTTAAGATCATTGTTTAAAGGCTTTGTTCAGTACATCCACATTCTCATCTTTTTCATTGGTGTTTTCTTTATTTTTATCCTCTTCCTTTTGGATGGGCTATCATTTCCTGTTTCTTTGGTTGTCTTGTACTCTTGCTGCACACTATATATTTAAATATTTAAAATGCTAACTCTGTTATTCACTCCTTGTGATGTCTGCTTCTTCATGTTGTAACCTGCTGGCGCTAAGACAGAGATTTTCTTGAGTTTCAGTGTCCCTATCAGAAAGGATCACCTAAGACGAATGCAATGTACAGGGGTTTCCTTGTATTTCTGGGCCTCTGTCTTATACTGGACTTTTGCTTATTAGTTATTTGGGAGTTCCTCTGTTTACAGAAGTTTGGTTGTCTCTTCTTTTTCCCAGGAGACAGACCTCCCTCTCCTACTGTTTAAAGCTGGCAGGCCTTTGTCCCAGACTGTCTGCCTCTATAGTTTTTTACACTCCTTTCATTGTCTCACGCTGCTTTTGCCTGGAAGGTTATTTCTGGGAGGTGGGTCACTCCAGAGAGGACTTTCCTAAGTCAGTCTTTCCTAGCCAAAACAGGGCCAGGGACCCACAAAGGGGGTGCAGACCAGCTCCAAAGTGCCTTGGGAAGGGGATCAGGAAGTGTTACACCTCAGACCAGTGCCTTTATGGATAACCAGAGATGGCAAGAAGAAAGCTTCAACACGAGAGTTAGGTAAAACTTTTGTTATTGTATCTGCAAAGGCAAGGAGCCAAGGTCAGTCAAAAGCAACCAGAGGGAAACGGATGTGGCTCAAGAGGTTCGGCGTCCGTCTACCATATGGAGAGACCGGGGTTCGATCCCCGGTACCTCCCGGTAAAAAAAAAAAAGCCATCAGACCTGACTCTGTGCTTCGTTTCACTCTTGCTTAAATGCCTAAGTTTCTATTTAGCATCTACTTTGATTATGCATTAGCTTTTTATGCATATGGATGAACATACATAGCTAGTTATATAATTGTATGATTAGTATGTTCAGAAAATCACACTTGCACATACATTGCATGATTTAAAAGGGGGTAGAATGCCCATATGGGCAAAATCTATGATAATGTGGAAGGGTGTAGTTGTACAGTGGATGGGCATGACAGTGGTGCAGTGATGCTATTGGGTTGGGCAGTGCTGGTTTGTGAGAGGGATAGGGTAGGGAGGGTGGGTTGGGCTGTCCATGGAACTGGGGGGAGGGTTGGAAAGGAGCAGGTGAACTCTGGGGATTTGCGAGTATGTGGTTGAAACTACAATGTTGGGAATGTTCTTTTGGCAAATATAGCAGGGGAGGGTTACTGGTTTAGGGTGTTGGATGTGGAGGACATTCATGACAGGGTGCATCAGGGGCAGGTGTCTAGGGAGTGTGTGAGTGTTCATCTTGTCATAATGGGTTGTATCAGGTGGGCGGAGGTCCACATAATGAGTAAGAAGGTGTTGTACTCCCTTCCTGGCAAATCCTGCTATGTTCTCTATAAATAGAGGGGCGGGAGTCTCTCTAGAACATAGGTGGTGCCTAATAGGGGAGGACAGACCAGTATGTCAAGCCCTCAACATTGTTGCAAGTAACTATGAATCTTGTTCTTCAAGGAGTGAAGCTTGGTGGTTGCCATGGATCCTAAGGGGAGGAGGAGGAGGAATAGAATAGATGGAACATGGGGCATTTTGGGGGTGATGGAATTGTACTACATGATCTTGCAATGATGGATACAGGCCATCTTAAATTTCATCAAAATTTATAAAAGTGTATAGTCCAAAATGTAAACCATAATGTAAATCATTGACCATGGTTAGTAACAATGTTTCAATATTTATACATCATGTAAATTGTTATTAATAGGAGAAAGGGGAACAGGGGGAGGATGCTGGGTATATGAGAATCACCTATATTCTGTACATGACTTTTCTGTAACCTAAAGCTTCTTTGAAGACAAAATGAAAAAATAAGACACTGGGGGAATAAATGGAAGAAAATATCACTGTACATACAAAACAACAAATCTTATAGTGATGAAATATATAATGTCAAAATTCAAAAAAATTTTTTTCATTATTTTTTATTATTCCAAAATTTAAAAAAAAAATTTTGTATTTTATTTCTTATTTTTAAAACTATCATTATTATTTCATTTTCACATTAATTGAATTTGGTTATTTTGTTGGCTTCATTTTTAAAGAAGTTTTGGATCACAGAAGCGTTACAATGATGACAGGGGAAGATCATTGGTGCAGGGTGTCAGTGATGGGGGATACCTGGGAAGAGGTTCACCTGGGGCATACCTATAAGTCATATAAATGTGTTCGAGTCTTCATGGGGCATTGTCATGGTGGGTGGAGATTCACACAATAACCAAAAGAATATCAAATTCCTGTCCTGGGGAGCTCTGCCACATTCTCTAAGGGAACAACAAGATTCCCTGGAGTACAGGGACAGTGACTAGTGAAGGAGGATGGTCCATTGACAGGCCCTTGATATTGATGACTGTATTTATGAACCTTTGCTTTAGAAATTGAAACTTAGCCTAGTATTATAGGGTGCCTAAGAGTTACCTCCTGAGACCCTCCTTGTTGCTCAAATCTGGCCTCTCTCTAAGCTGAACTCAGCATATAAATGTATTACCTTCCCCCTAGCATGGGACATGACTCCCAGGAATGAGCCTTCCTGGCACCGAGGGATTACTACCAAGCACCAACTATCAATGCAACTGGAAAAAGACCTTGACCAAAAGGGGGAAAAGGTAAGGACAAATTAGTTTATATGGCTAAGAGACTTCAAAGTGAGTCGGGAAGTCATTCCAGAGTTTACGCTCATGCATGTCTCAGCAGGATCTCATTGACTGCCAGAGTAAAACTACCTCAAATATCAGGGCTCCTGAGGGCTCTGGAGACATCCAGACACTATAAGCAGGGAAGACAGCTCAGGAGTTTGGTACCCTGCCAGTGGACCCTACTTTGGAATTTATGCTCCCTAGTGTGACAGAGTTGGACTCAGTTGTGCTTTCCCTACACATGGCTCTTCTGCCCCTTCTATTTGAACCTATAGTTAGTACTAGAGTGGACAGGTGTATGTCCAAGGGACTTAAATCTTTGGGCTTTCCAAGTGCCACCTGGGCCCTGAATCTCCACAGAGTTGCAATACCTACTCTCCAGTTCATTGGACTCACCCAGGACAACTAACTAAAAGATGATGATGGACAATGACCATCTCAAGGAACAGAGAGAGTCTGCAACTGCAATCAAAATGGTACCATCCATCTGCCCCATGGTATCTAAGCCCCCTCTCAATTAGAGGTGGAGTGGGCATCATCATCCCAGAATCTTCAGGATGGGGAATGAACAATGGACTAGAGTAGACTTACTCTTCTTGTACTATCGACTTATTGTGATTCTAGCAATGGAAAAACTTATATCATTGATGTGGAGGCAGTGGCCACTGGAGGTTCTGAGGGGAGGGAGATGGAAAAACAGGTATAATATTGGGACATTTTCAGTATTTGGGAATTGTCCTGAATGACATTGTAATGACATATGCAGGCCATTATATATCTTGCCATAACTTACAAAATTGTGCAGAAGAGAGTGTAAACTACAATGTAAGCTATAATCCACGCTTAGTGGCAATGCTCCAAAATGTGTTCATCAACTGTAAAAAATGTACCACAATAATGAAGGATGTTGTTAATGTGGGAAAATGTGGGAGGGGTAGGGAGTGGGGCATATGGGAATCCCCTATATTTTTTATATAACATTTATGAAATCTAAGTATCTTAAAAAAAATTTTTTTTAAGTAAATAATAAGGGGGAGGGGTGGGAATTTTACTATGATAATTAAGCAAGTTGAAATGAGGACAGCCAGGGGGTTCTTCTGCACAGGTCTAGCCAACCCGTTTAAGCTGGTTTTCATACATCATTGCTTCAACAGGATATTCTCGACCACAAGAAACTGAATCTGGCACCAAAGGAGGGTTGCATCTCATTACCTTCTAATTTACATATAATTCTTTCCTTTGTATCCTAGCAACAGGGAACAAACAAATTACTTTCAGGTATTCAGTCACTTTACCCTACATCCATCAGAAGGATGCTAAAAGCTTCTCCAATGGCTTCTCAAAGCTGAGCTTTCCTGTCTTGCCCAGCAAATGTAGCCCTTCAGCTAACTGTGCTCCACAGCCCCACAACACCTTTAATTCTCCAACTCCTCCACCACTGTCTGGGGGGAGGGTTGAAACAATGGCTGCTGCCACCTTTGTCCAGGGTAGGGCTGAAACAATGGCTGCAACTACCTTTGTCTGGGACAGGTTGAAACAACAGCTGCCCTCAGAACCAGGACCCAGTCATCCGAAGTCACTAATCAAAAGCCATGATCAGTGATCAGCCATGCCCACTCAGTGTTTGGGAAAGAGGATTTTTACATCCCTTTCTGTTATCCATGAGCTAGCCGTGGACCGGACCCCACAGCAGCCTGCAATGAGAGTGGGAGATGGGCGCTGGTAGCCACCATATGGAGAGAACAATTTACAGTTCTTTATCATTATTTATCAGCCTCTTCCTCCTGCTCTTCTCTAGATGCTGTACAGTGTTCTCCTGGCCTCTGGAGTTTCAAAATTGTTGTTTCAGACAGTTCCGGCCTGTTAAATAGTTGTTTTGGTAGAAGGACTGAGTCCTGGAGCTCCCTGCTCTGTCATCTTCCCCAGAAGTCTCTTGGTAGTTGGAGGTTTTCATAGATGCCCTTTAACAGGATGAGTTCCCATGTATTTTGAATTTACCATGAGTTTTTTAAAATGGTGAATGCATATTAAATTTTAACAAATGTTTTTTCTGCATCTATTTAAATAATCATATAGTGTTTCTCTTTCAGTCTGTTAATGTGATACATTATGTTGATTGATTTTCAAATGTTAAAAGAACCTTGCATTCTTGTAATAAACTACTCTTCATTATGATGAGTTACCCTTTTTACATACTGCTGGTATAATTTTGCTAATATTTGTTATAGATTTTGCATCCAGGGAAACGGATGTGGCTCAAGCAATTGGGCTCCCATCTACCATATAGGAGGTCCAGGGTTTGACTCCCAGGGCCTCTTGGTGAAAGGCAACCTGGCCCACATGGCGAGCTGGCCCACGCGGAGTACTGACCCACACGGAGAGCTGGCGCAGCAAGATGACACAACAAAAACAGAGACACAGAGAAGAGACAATAAGAGACACAGCAGACCAGGGAGCTGAGGTGGCATAAGAGATTCAGTGCCTCTCTCCCACTTTGGAAGTTCCAAGGATCAGTTCCTGGTGCTGCCTAAAGAGAAGACAAGCAGACACAGAAGAACACATAGAGAGCAGACAGTGAGTGCAAAACAATGAGGAGGGGTGGAGAAATAATTAATTAATTATTAATTAATTAATTTTTAAAATAAGATTTTGCATCTATTTTCAAAAGGATGTTAGTCTGTAATTTTCTTTTCTTATAATGTCCTTGTCTGGTTGGTTGGTTTTTTTTTCCTTAATAGGGTCATATATTTAATAATCAATAACATTCTTGTGTATTTTTTTTTTTTTTAAGATTTTATTTATTTATTCATTTATCCACCCCTTGCTGCTTGTGCTCGCTGGGTCAGCCAACCACGCCGTGCGGGCGGGCCTGCCTTCACCAGGAGGCCCCGGGAACCGAACCTGGGGCCTCCCATATGGTAAACGGGAGCCCTACTGATTGAGCCACAGCCGCTTCCCCATTCTTGTGTATTTATATGCCTAGAGAAAATATAGAAAAGGCATACATCAAAAATGTTAGCAGTGACTATCCCAGGGAGGCAAAATTATGAGTAATTTTATTTTCTTCTGTTTACCTGTCAGATTTCTAAATTTTCTAAAATGAATATAGATGGATTTTGCAGTAAGAAAAAAAGCAATACATATTGTAATTGAAATACTGTAAAAATGTTAAATATTTCTCACAAAAAAAAATCGTTATTAAAAACAATTATTTTTCTCTTTTATGGAACGTAAGTATACTTTTAGGAACCTGAGAGTTTGATTTAAATACACTACCATGATAATAATTTAGTGCTTTGGGAGACAGGTCCTCTATAAATACAAACTATTAAAATTAGTCTCTTGTCAATTATCCAAAATGGATTTGTCCAACTCATAGATATAATCTGTTCTCTCTTCTCCAGTACTCTGCTCTGGAGTCTTTCTCCTTAACACTATAAATGCGAAAAAGAAGAATAGAAACAAAGAAATCTTAACTTCTGTAATGTACTCCCCCAACACACCTTCCCTGTAGTAACAATGACCTCACCATTCTTTTGTCTGGAGGGTGTTTGTGTGTATTATCCCCCAAAAGAGTATCTATTGGCCCTTTTCTTGAAGAGCCAGCTTATATAAAATCCTTGAATAAAATTATCTGGTGTCTTTGGACTTTATCTGTCCAACTTTCTCTCTGCATCCATTGAGATATATAAATGACTACGACTCTGCTATAATTTATTGTGAGAGTTTTTCTATTTGTCTCTTCTACTAACTGTGTGCTTATCCAGGGCATCAACTTCTTTGCAACCTATACTTGCCACAGTGCCTCTATTGAGTAGAGCTCAGTAAATGTTATGTAAATTAAAGTAGGTTGCTTAATTTACAGATTTTTGTAACCAGTGGATTGTTCCTTTTCATTTAGCCCTGTAATGGTCAGCTTTTTTTTTTTTTTTTTTAGCTTTTTACTTTTTTATTTTGACAATCAGTTTAATTAGCTCAAGCTATTTGTAATCCCACATCCATTATTGTAAAGTTTCATTGAGGTATAATTTACATATCTCAAAATCCCATGTTAAGTGTAAAATTTCGAGACTATTAATATATTTACAGAGTTATGCAACCACTGTCTTACTTTAGAACATTCTCATCACCCCAGAAATAAACCTTGCACTGATTTGCAATTCCCATTCCTGCACCCAGCCCTATTCTACTTTCTGTAGAATACCGATTTTTCTACCAATTTGCCTCTTTTGGTCATTTCACAAAAAATTGAACCATACAATATGTGGCCTTTTATAACTGGTTCCTTTCACTTAGTATATTGTTTTTGAGGTTCATCGATGTAGATACATGGGAACTTTTAATATTTTACCTCTAGCTATTCTTTTTTATTAGAATTAAAGAAGTTGTGAGTTTACAAAGCAATCATGCATAACATACAGGGTTCCCATACATCACCCCACCACCAACACCATCACTGTTGTGGAACATTTGTTACAAGTGATGAAAGAACATCATCAAAATACTACTGCTAACTATAGTCCATAGCTTACATTTAGTGTATCTTTCCCATAAGCCACCCTAATGTTAGCACCACTTATTAGTATTGTATATTTATTATAGTTCATGGGAGAACGTTCTCTTATTTGTCCTGTTAACCACAATCCATCATCCACCATGGGGTTCATTGTGTTTTTTGGTCCCATGACTTGTACAATCTATCCAAAGTGCATATTCAGTGACTTTCAGTTTCATCACAGAGTTGTGCTATCATCACCTCAGTCAATTAGTTAATTTTAGAACATTTTCATTACTCCATAAGGAAAAATCCTTTACCTCCTTATTCCCCCCATTGTTGACCCTTAGCATTGATATAGTAGCTTCTTTGCCACTGATACAAAAATATTACAATATTATGGTTAACTATAGTCTATAAGTTACATTGGTTGTATTTTCCCATGTACCACCATATCCATAACACCTTGTACATTTGTTCTAGCTCATAGAAGAGCATTCTTGTATTTGTACTATTAACTACAATCCTCGTCTACTACCAAGTTCACTATATTATACAGTCCCTAGTTTATCCTCTAGCTTTCTTTCACTTGACAGACACTTCCCTAGGCTACCCCTTTCTGCCACAATCACATTTATAAATCAGCAATATTAGTTATACTTACGATAATGTGGTACCATCAACTCTATCCATTTCCACACATTTACAATCAAACTTATTAAAAATTCTACATATGAAGAAAAAAAGTGTTTAATTTTGAGGAGGTCCCATTTATCTATTTTTCCTTTCATTGGTCATGCTTTGGGTATAAGGTTTGGAAAAAAACCACCTACCACACAATCTTGAAGATGTTTCCCTACATTTTCTTCTAGAATTTTTATGGTTCTAGCTTTTATATTTAGGTTCTTGATCCATTTTGAGTTAATTTTTGTATAAGGTATGTGATAGGGGTCCTCTTTCTTTCTTTTAGGTATGGATATCCAGTTCTCCTAGAACCATTTGCTGAATAGACTGTTCTGACACAGCTGGATGAGTTTGACAGCCTTGTCAAAAAACACATGACCATAGATGTGAGGGTCTATTTCTGAACTCTCAATTTGATTCTTTTGGTCAAGGTGTCTGTCTTTATGCCAGTACCATGTTGTTTTTATCTCTGTAGCTAATTAATATGCTTTAAAGTCAAGAAGCAGGAGGCCTCTAAGTTTGTTTTTCTTTTTCAAGATTTTTTTTTGGCAATTTGGGGCCCCTTATCCTTCCAAATAAATTTAATAATTGGTGTAGCAGTTTGGCAGTTTGATATAGTTATGAATTCCAAAAATAGATATTGGATTATGCTTGTAAACTGGTCTGTTCATGTGGGCATGATTAAGTTATGATTAGGGCATTGACTAGGCCATGTCAGTAGGGCGTTGAGCCCCAACCCTTGGTTGGCGGGGTCTCCAAGATAAAAGACATGGCAAAGGACAGAGTTGGAAAGTTTTTGAGTTGGAGTTCTGGTGTTGGAGTTTGATGCTGGAGCCTGGGGAGGCAAGCAGATGGAGGAGCTTGGTCGTGAGGAAGGAGAGAAGGCCCCGGAAAAGAGACAAGCTGTTCGCCTGACAGTTCACAGCTGGCCTTGTGGAGAGAGGCAAAGCCTAGGGAGCCTCATAATCTACAGGTGACCTTGTGGAGGAAATAGAGTGGCTGAGCCTGGAGAGAAATGGAGCCCCAGGAAGAGAGGAACCCAAGAAGCCTAAACTCTGGCAGATGTCGGCAGCTGTCTTGCTCCAACATGTGGCCATAGACTTTGGTGAGGGAAGTAACTTATGCTTTATGGCCTGGTAACTGTGGGCTTCTACCCCAAATAAATACCCTTTATAAAAAACAACCAGTTTCTGGTATTTTGCATCAGCACCCCTTTTGGCTGACTAAAACAATTGGATTTTCCATTTCTGCAAAAAAGGCTGTTGGGATTTTTATTGGGACTATATTAAATGTATAAATCAATTCAGGTACAATTGACATTTTAATAAATATTTAGTCTTCCAATCCATGTAAATGGTAAGTCCTTCCATTTATTTAGGTCTTTTTAAAATTTCTTTTAGCAATGTTTTGTAGTTTTCTAAATATAGGTCCTTTATTCCTAAATATTTGATTCTTTTATTCGCTATTGTAAATGCAATTTTTTCCCTGACTTCCTCCTCACATTGCTCATTAGTAGTGTATAGAAACACTACTGGTTTTTGCATATTAACCTTTTATCCTACCACTTTGCTAAACACATTTATTAGCTCTAGTAACTTTTTTGTAGATTTTTCAGGATTTTCTATGTATAGGATCATATCACCGGCAAATAGTGAAAGTTTTACTTTTCCTTTCCTATTTGGGTGCCTTTTATTTCTTGTTGCTGCCTAATTGCTAGAATTTTTAACACAATATTGCATAACAGTAGTGACAATGAGCATCCTTGCCTTGTTTCTAGTCTCAGAAAGCTTTCAGTCTTTCACCATTGAGTACAATGTTAGCTGTGAGTTTTTCAAATATACTCTTTATCATGTTGAGAATATTTCCTTCTATTCCTATCTTTTGGAGTGGTTGTTTTTTTCTGTTTGTTTTGTTTTTGGGTGGGGTGTTTTTATCAAGAAAGGATGCTGTATTTTGATAAATGCCTTTTCTGCATCAATTGAGATAATTGTTATTTTTCTTCTTTTATTTATTAATATGGTGTATTACACTGATTTATTTTCTTGTGTTGAGCCATCCTTGCATACCTGGGATAAAACCAACTTTATCGTGGTGTATAATTCTTTTAATGTGATTTTTTTATTCAGTTAGAAGTATTTTGTTGAGGATTTTTGCATGTATGTTCATTAGAGAAATTGGTCTTCAATTTCCTTTTTTCATAGTAAATTTATCTGGCTTTGGTATTAGGGTGATGTTGACTTCATAGAATGAGTTTGGTAGTGTCATCTCTGACTCAATTTTTTGGAAGAGCTTGAGCAGGATTGGTATTAAATCTTCTTTAAATGATTGGTAGAATTCACCTGTGAAACCATGGGACCCCACTGTCTAAGTTCACCAGACAAAAGCTGGATCAGCACTGGGCTCTGTCTCTCCCTCTCCATTTTCCTGAGGATGCAGACCTCTGCAGCCCTCTCAGTCAGTAGCTGCTTACCAGGGACCAGAGTACCTGAGGCTGTATGTCCCAAGAGTAGGGGCTGGTTGCCAGCAGCAATTGCAGCTGCAGTGTCTTCTTTTCTCCACCCTGCTCTTTTATGGGTGCCACAGATGTTCTGGACAGCCTCTGCTTATCCTCTAGCTGTTTTTCTGGGAGAGAAGTAAGTCCTGTATCTCTTTAATCCTCCATCTTCCCAGAAGTTCTTGTCTACTTTTGTTACCAGGGTTATGCTGATCTTGTGTAATGATTTAGGAAGTACCTATCCTCTATTTTCTGAATGAATGTGTATACTATTGTTATTATTTCTTCTTTAAATATTTTATATAATTCAGCAGTGAAGCCATCTGGGTCTGGGATTATCTTTATGGGAGTTTTTAAATTACAAATTTGTTTCTTTAACTGATATAAGGGTGTTCAGATTTTAGCATTCTTTTTGTGTCTATTTTATAAATTGAGTTTTTCAAGAAATTTGTCCATTTCACAAATTGTTGACTTCATTGACAAAAAAAAAAAATGTTCATAATATGTTTATGTTCCTTTTAGCATCTGTGGTATCTGTAGTAATATACCCTCTTCAGTTCCTGATATTGGTCATTTGAGTTTTCTGTATCTTTTTTTCTTGGTCCATCTTTCTGTGGGTTTAACAATTTTATTATTTTTTTTCAAAGAACCAACTTTTTACTTTATTGATTCTCTATTTTTTGTCTCTTTTCTATGTCATTGTTTCTGCTCTTTTATTATTTCATTTATTCTGCTTACTTGGGATTTGATTTTCTCTTCTAATTTATTCATGTGGAAATATAGATCATTAATTTTCTATCTCTTTAATTTTTTTCTAAAATAAATCTTTAGAGTTAGAAATTTCCCTCTAAGCATTGTTTTAGCTGCAACCCACAACTTTTTAAAAATATTTATTTATTTATTTATCGCTCCCCCACCCCATTGTTTTTACACTCACTGTTTGCTCACTGTGTGTTCTTCTGTGTCTGCTTGTCTTCTCTTTAGTTGGCACCGAGAACCAATCCTGGGACCTTCCAGAGTGGGAGAGAGGAGCTCAATCTCTTGTGCCACCTCAGCTCCCTGGTCTGCTGCATCTCTTATTGTCTCTCCTCTGTGTCTCTTTTCCTTGCATCATCTTGCTGTGCCAGCTTTCCACGTGGGCCAGCATTCCGCGTGGGCCAGCACTCCTACACTGGCCAGCACTCCTGCACAGGCCAGCACTCTGCATGGGCCAGCTCTTTGCACAGGCCAGCTTGCCTTCACCAGGAGACCCCGGGAATCAAACCCTGGACATCCTATATGGTAGATGGGAGCCCAATCGCTTGAGCCACATCCACTTCCCTACCCACAACTGTTGATATGTAGTTTTTTTTGTTACCATTCAGTTCCATGTATTTCTAATTTCTCTTATGATTTATTCTTTAACCCATAGCTTATTTAGAAATGAATTGTTTAATTTTGAAATATCTGGGGCTTTATTAAATAATTTATTGTTACTTATCTCTAATTAAATTCCTTGGTGATCAGAGAGCATACATTATATGATTTCATCTCTTTTAAATTTTTTGAGACCCAGTATATTGTTTATATTGGTAGATGTTCCATGGACACTTGAGAAAAATGCATATTCTGCTATTGTTGAATGTAGTCAGTTGTTATGCTGGTAAACTAGCTTAACAACAACAACAAAACAAAAATCCATATTTGTAGTGTTTGTCCATTTCTGTGATATAAATATGCCCACCATGACTTAATGCAAGCTACCAACATTTTAACAACTGGCTCAAAAAAATTCCTGAAAATTTACAAATGGACTCTCACAAGTCAGTGCTAGGTAGTTCTAGCACAACTCTGGATTTAGTGTTCTATAAATATAAATTAGATCACGTTGGTTGATAGTACTGTTCAAACATTCTAAATCCTGATTGATAGTGTTTTTCAATAGTCTTAGCACCACAGATATTTTTTTGTCTTCTCATTCTATCAATTTTTGAAACAGGGATGTTAATGTTTCTAGGTATGTTTCTGTATTTGTCTATTTCTCCCTTAAAATTCTCTCAAATTTTGCTTTGTGTATTTGGAAGTTTTATTATTAGCTCCTATTAATTTATGATTATGTCTTTTTGATGAAGTGACTTTTTATTATTATGGAATGTTCTTCCTTAACTCTATTAATATTCTTTACCTTGAAGTCTACCTTATCTCATTATTATAGTCTCATCAGCTTTCTTATGCTTAGTGTTTTCCTGATGTCTTTTTCCAACCTTTTACTTTCAACTTCATTCTTTATGTATGAAGTATGTTTCTTGTAAACAGCATAAAGTTTGGTCATGGTTTTGTTATCTAGTCAGACAATTCTGACTAGATTCAACATTTTAGTTGGAATGTTTAGTCCATTTAGACTTAATACAATTACTGATTTTTTTGGTTTAATCTAAGATATTTGTGTTTTTTAAATCTATTTGTCCTGTTAGCTCTTTGTTTTCTTGTTTTTCATTTTCTACCTGTTTTTGGAGTAAGGCAAATTTTTAAAATATTTTATCTCCTCTATTGACTTTATATCTCTGCTTCTTTGTTCTATTTTTTTTTAGTGGATGTTCTTGAGACTAAAATAAACAAATCTTTAACTTATCACAATCTACCATCAGAAATATTCTACAACCTCGCTGTTTTAGTCTGCTAGGGTGCCAAAACAATACACCTGAAATGTGTTGGCTTTTACAGTGGGGATTTATTAGTTTACAAGCTTATAATTTTGAGGCTGAGAAAAATGTTCAAATCAAGGCATCATCAGGTGATGCTTTCTCCCCAAAGACCGGCTGCTGGTAATACTGGACTCCTCTGTTGCATGGCAAATTACAAGATGGCATCTGCTGGTCTCTTCCTTTTCGTCTGGGTTTTATTGCTTTCAGCTTCTGGAGTCTGTAGCTTTATCTTTTATCTTTTAGCTTCTGTGCCTTTCTCTGTCTCTCTATCCATATTCATCCCATTTATAAAGGACTCCAGTAAGAGGATTAAGACCCACCCTGGACCATGCCTTAATTGAAGTAACCAAAATCCAAAGGCCCTTAGCTAAATTAACCTAATCAAAAGGCCCCACCCACAATAGGTTCACATACGGGAATGGACCAGCTTTAAGAACATGATTTTTGTACATACAGCCTCAAACTACCACACTCACAAACAATATAAGAAACCTACAATAGTATATGTCCAAATACCAATTCCTGCCCTGGGTACTCTTGTTATCATTTATTCTAATTCTTTATAGGCTATTGCGGTAATTTGAGGCTTTTGTGGACCCCCGAAAAAATCATGACCTCAAAGCTCATTCATATTGCAGTATGTCTCAGAACTTTTATTCCTTCTTATGACCAAATAATATTTTAAGTCAATAGTCTTTTAAAGATTTTGAAGATATAGAATAAATTTTAAAGGAAAAGCTTTCATATTTAACAGCATCTTTACCCTTTCTAGTGGTTATTTCTTTTTACAGAACCTGGTTTCTAACTGATATCCTTTTCCTTCAACTAAAAGAACTTTTTTTTAGTATTTCTTATAGTATTGATCTGCTGGGAACAAATTATGACAGCTCTTGTCTGTCTTTATTTTGTCTTCATTTATGAAGCTTATTTTTACAGAAATGACATTCTAGATTGACCATTTGTTCTTTAAACATGTTGTTTCATTGTTTTCTAGCACCCATTATTTCTAAAGAGAAATATGGTTTTTCTCTGTATGTTATGTGTTCCCACCCCTCACAATCTCCGTGCCCTGGCTACTTTCACAGTTTTCTTCTAATATTTTGTTTTCTGCAGTTTTAGAAAACTACAAAACATTGCTAAAAGAAATCAAAGAAGACATGGAAAAACATTCCATGTGCATGGATTGAAAGACTAAATATTGTTAACATGTAAATTTCACTCAAATTGATTTACAGATTCAATACAATCTCAATCAAAATCCCAACAGCATACTTTTCAGAAATGGAAAACATCTATCATCAAATTTATTTGGAAGGGTCAGGGACCCCAAATTGTCAAAAACATCTTGAAAAAGAAGAATGGAGTTGGAGGGTTCCCACTTCCTGATTTTAAAACATGTTACAAGGCTACAGTGGTAAAAAAAAAAAAAAACAAAACAAAACAAAAAACCACAGCGTGGTACTGGCATAAAGATAGGCATACTGACCAATGGAATCAAATTGAGAGTTCAAAAATAGACCCTGTCAATTCCACCCCGCTGGGACAGAATAGTCTCTTCAACAAACAGTGCTGGGAAAACTGGATATCCATGTTCAAAAGAAAGAACGAGGACCCCATCCCACACCTTACACAAAAATTATCTCAAACTGGATCAAAGACCTAAATATAACAGCCAGAAACATAAAACTCTTAGAAGAAAATGTAGGGAAACATATTCAAGATCTTGTGGTAGGAGGTGGTTTCTTATCCCTTTATACCCAAAGCAGGAGTAAAGAAAGAAAAACTCATAGGAATTTGTCAAGAAGGTAAAAAGGCAGCCTACTCAACGGGAGAATATATTTGGGAACTACATATCCTATAAGGGTTTAATATCCAGGACATATAAAGAGATACTAGAACTCGATGAATAAAAAGACAAATAATTTAGCCCAATTAAAAATGGGCAGAAGACTGGAATAGACATGTTTCCAAAGAGGAAATACAAATCACTAAAATGCATAGGAAAAGATGCTCAACATCACTAGCTACTAGGAAAATGCAAATCAAAACCATAATGAGATATTTCATAACCACTAAAGTGGCCACTATAAAAAACAGAAAACAACAAGTGTTGGAGAGGATGTGGAGAAATAGGAACATTCCTTCATTGTTGGGGGGGAATGTAGAATGGTGCAGCCACTGTAGAAAACAGTTTGGCAGTTCCTCAGGAAACTAAATATAGAACGGCCATATGATCTCTCAATCCTGCTATTAGGTATATACTCAGAAGAACTGAAATCAGGGACACGAGCTGACATTTGCACACCGATGTTCATAGCAGCATTATTCACAATAGCCAAAAGATAGAAACAACCCAAAGTGTCCATCAACTGATGAATGGATAAACAAAATGTGGTATATACATAGGACGGAATATTATTCAGCTGTAAAAAGGAATGCAGTCCTGATACATGTGACAACATGGATGAACCTTGAGGACATTATGTTGAGTGAAATAAACCAGATACAAAAAGACAAATATTGTATGGTCTCACTAATATGAACTAATTACAATAGGAAAACTCATGGAGTTAAACTATAGAGTATAGGTTACAGTCAGGGTGTTTTTTTTCCACCTACCTCTCTGCCCCAAACCCCTATATGCCTCTATGCCTCTAGGTAAGGCTCACCCACCCACCCCACCCCTGCCCCTATATTGGAATATGTCTGTATATAAGGCTCACCCACTGCCCCACCCCACCCCCATATGGGTATATGCCTGAATATAAAGCTCATCCATGCCCCCACTTCAACCCCATATGGACATATGCTTATACATGAGCCTCACCCTCCACCATGTGGGTGTATGCCTATAAACAAGGCTCACTCATCCCTTTTCCCCTGATCTCGTAAGTTTTGTATTAGTCAGCCAAAGGGGTGTTAATGCAAAATACCAGAAGTCGGTTGGTTTTTATAAAGGGTATTTATTTGGGGTAGAAGCTTACAGTTACCAGGCCATAAAGCATAAGTTTCTTCCTTCACCAAAGTCTATTTCCATGTGTTGGAGCAAGATGGCTGCCAGCTTCTGCAGGGGTTCAGGCTTCCTGGGTCCCTCTCTTCCCAGGGCGCATTTCTCTCTGAGCTCAGCTGCTCTGCTCTTTCCCGTGTGTTTACCTTCCCAGCTCCAGCTCAAAACTCTCTCTTCTCTGCCATGTAGTTTTCTCTGTTAGGCTCCACCCCCTTGGTGGGCAGGGACTCAATGTCCTACTGATGTAGCCCAATCAAAGCCTTAAACATAATTTAATCACACCCAGGTATAGACCAGTTTACAAACATAATCTATTTTTGGAATTCATAAACAACATCAAACTGCTACAAGATTCTTTGCCTATATGTAAGCCTTACCCACCCCCACCCCCACCACCCCTCATCCCCATATGGCTCTATGCTTATATAAAGGCTTACCCACCCTACTTTCAGTTTTGGTGTATATTGTTTTCATTATCAGTCAGTTCTAAGTGTTTTTAAGTTTTAATTTGATTTCTTCCTTGACCTATGAGTTACTTATAAGTATATATTTTTAATTTTCCAAATATATTGAATTTTTAAATTTCTTTTTTTGTTAATAACTTCTAACAATTGATAATTCTCAGAAAACATGTTCTATGTAATACCTCTTGTAAAACACCTATATCCTAATATAATACCTTCTTAACTTTCCAAAGCTCTCTTTTCAGACATACCTTCCCCTAGTGTTCCTGGTTTCTATAGCATTACCTTTGTCTAGTATTCCTATTACCTCTCAAGCCATTCCTTTCCTCTTAGATTGATTTCTCTTTCTCTTTCTCTATTTTACCCACAAAGTCTCTAGTCCTTAGTTCCACCCTCATTCTTTCCTATCTTCCTCTTTTTCACTCTCTTTTCTAGATGATCTAATTCACACTGTGTGATCAGTTTCCATCCATGTTCTAATCCAGACTTTTCTCCTGAATGTCAGGAGAACATTCGCAAGTGCCCACTGGACAGCTCTAACTTGCTGTTCTGTGTCTCAGATTTAAAGATTATCATTCCTGCCTCTATTTTTTATCTTAGCTAAGAGCCTCGCCTTCCCCTCTTTCTTACTCCCCACATACAGTTCTAATACCAAATCATGTCCATTCTCCTCAAGCACCTCTCTTGAATCAGTCTTTTCCTCTGCATCTTCACTCCTTTAATCCCGACACCCATTCTGTCTTGCCTGAACATTATTGCTAAGGTAATTTTTCTTTAAGAAGTGGTAGCCAAAGTGTTTCCTTGTTCTAAAATCTCTACTGACTCTTTTCCGCCCACAGGATGGCTACAAGTGGGCCTCAACCTTCCTTTCAGCTTTATCTCTCCATTGTAAACCACCACACCACACACCGAACCCCTACAACACTGAGCTTCTCACAGATTCCAGGACTGCATGGGGTGTTTATGTCTTTGGGCCCTTGGAAATTTTCTACCTGGATACCTTGAACACTGTGCTCTCCCTCTCCTCACTCACACTCTCAGTCCAATACACAAAAGTAAATGTTAGTGTGCACATACATGCACACAAACACAAACACACACAATTATCTGGAAAATTCTACTCATGTGTAAAGAAGATTAGAATGGGGAAAAATTTTTAAAACCATTCATTGTTCTTCTAATACTGATGCTTAGTGATTAATATGCGTTTAGGTGGAGAGAAGAAGGTAGATAGGAAGGAGGTAGAAACTGGTTAATAATTTATGTTAAAATTTAATGGGTATATTATTGTCATTTTAAAATAAATTATTTAACAATATTAATGTCAGTTTTAATTGCTGATAGAGTAAATATTAATTGTGAAAATCCACAAGCCCCCAAAATTTTGGGGGTCCTCAATGATATTTATGAGTGTAAAGGGGAACTGAGATCAAAGGTTTGGTACTACCACTTTAGATTTTTCCCCCCCCCCCGGTGGATCCATCACAGTCACCCATTCCATTTGAGTTGCTTTACTGCTCCACTACTTTCTCCTACTGTAACATGACTTGATGTGCTTCCCTTTGAGTATTACTTCCTAAGATCACACCTTTGGTTTGAATGTATTTGACAGCGATGGATAAATGCAAAGTCCTGTCTTATTAAGAGAATTCAGATCAATCAGCCTGTATTTTCTAATCCCTGACATTAAAATATTGTTAAATAATTTATTTTAAAATGACAGGAATATACCCATTAAATTTTAACATAAATAACATACTTTATGAAAAATAGCTATATTTTAAAAATGAGAATAGAGACATTGTTTTAAATTTTGCAAATCTTTTTAATATCTGAATTAATAGAAGACAATTGGATTTTCGTATCTGGTTCTGCCTTTACTCTGTTGCAATATAAGTTATCATGTAGCTTCTGGAAAATTAGACTACACTTTTAAGAGAATAAGAATGGAAAAGGCAAACTCTGTCTTGGGTATTATTTTGAAAATGTTTTTTATCTCATGAGTCCTCTAGAAAGGACCTCCAGGATTTGAATCACTCTTTGAGAACCACAAAACTAAAGGAATCACATAGTTGGGATGGATACTTATAGTTACTGCTGCTGCTGCTGTTATTGTTGGGTGAGACATTGCCAAAGGTAAATGTGTTCCTCACAATTTTGAGGAACTTGTCCTGTTTATGGTATCAATATCCTAAAGCACTGAAAAAAGAAAAATCACATGATAATAAATGTGTCAAAGGCAATATTAGATGTTTTCAAAAAAAAAAAAGAAAGAAACTGGTTAATAATATCCATGTCAGTAAATAGTTCCCTTCTCTTCATCCTCTCTCTGCTGACATTTTAGGAAATTTTCTTAAGACTCCAGGAAATGATAAGTTCATTTCCACTTCTCAAACACCTAACTGCCCAGGCATTTGCACAATTGGATAACTCTATCCCTCAATCCACTTTCATGTTACTTCCTCCTGGGATTGGTTGCCTGGTAACTCCTTCCTAGTAATTATGCTCTTTGTATTCTCCAATAATTACCCCCTGCTGGGTTTTCCTACAGCTCACATTTTATTATTTCTAAGTCTATAATATGTAGATATAAAGAAATGATTTTTCTTTAGAACCATGTATAGAGTATCTTTATATAAAAACATTTTACCAAATATTTATTGGTAGGAAGAAATTTTCTGGGATTACATTCCATTTCCTGCCAGCCAAAAGTGACCCTTTTCTCCACAGATATCTGTCCTTGTGAGTATGGCTTTATGCGAACCTGGCATAGAACTTGAAATAATTCTTTACTGGATGGGTCGTCAAGGGTAAGGTTCAATGTCATTTCACTGAAATGGATTAAGAGAAGATTTTTTAAATTGCTAGCAGCTAAATAAACCCTAATAACAGAAAAAAAATAGGTTTGAAATGATGGACTTTGTAATACAGGTCTTTCCTCATATCATCAATCCATATTATAGTTATTCCCAAGTTATATTCAAATGAAAAGTATGAATGCATATCATTTCAGGATATATAGTATAGTTATGTAAAATGTAAAATCATGTCATATATGTGTCAGCATTCAATACTTTAAAAAAAAATAAATGTGCTATATACAAACCTGGAAACATTTACGTGATTCATAGACAAATCACTCAAAGAAACAAGTTGCCTTCTCAATCTTCATTCATTTATTCATGTGCATCTAGATTATCCATTCTGTTTATTGCTAGAATGAAAAGAAAAAATAAAATATGGAGAGTCTAATAAAAACTTTCATTTCAGGAACCCAGAGGGATTACTAGAATGGTATTAGAATGAAATATTCTTATTCATAATTAAAAGACAGGGAAATCAAACAAATGTGAATCCAGGAGAATCCAGATCTGGTAATGAATTGATATTAGGTGTCCAACCAAAACCCATAAACTGTGAATAGAGGACATAAGGGAAATTTTTTGATTTAATGTTATGCAATTACTAGATGTAGTTTGGCAGTCTTAATTTTATATATTATATTAAAGAAGCCTAACTGCAAAGATTAGACATAGGGGCTTGGGTAGGGAGAGGAGAAACTGGAATTTTCCTCCCTGTTACTCAACTCTGCTGATTTCTTACCCAACTGTACATCAGACTTTGAGAAGGGAAGGTCAAAGGAACAGTACTCTGAAAATGATTGATCTCCCTCACTCCTGTGAGCACTGACTGTGTCAACCTTCACCACAGAGAAAATAAGCATCTGCATGTATTTTATAATTTCAGAGCACTGGCAACAGCCTCCCCATCTGGGTTGGATGCAACTCATATCTCCGAAATCTCTTAAATCTGTCCCCTCATTTATACTCTCACTGCCTCTCACTTAGATTATTGTAGTAGACTCCTGATTCCTGCCCCTACTTCTGGTTTATTTTTCCCACTTGAATATCTGGTAGACAATAAAAGACACAGAACTGGAGCTTCTTTAGAAGTTAGTTATGTAGATGGACTACAGTGGACTTACTGGTATTCTGTTATAGACATATTGTAATTATGGAAGTAATTACATTAATGTGGAGCCAGTGGCCACCAGACGCTTTTGAGGGCAGGGAGAGGGAAAAGCAGTTGTAATACAGGGCCTTTTTTGGGGACTTGGGAATTATCCTGAGTGACATTACAATGACAGATATAGGCCATTTTACATCAGCATATAACATGCAGAACTGTGTGGGAGAGAGTGTGGTCTACAATGTGAACTATGGTCCATGCTTAGTGGCAAAGCCCCAGGAATTGTATATCCATTGCAGGTGATGTGCCACACTAATGAAGGATGTTCATGTGGGAGGTTGTGGGAGGAGTGGGAGGTGGGGCACATGGGAATCCCTACAATTTTTGTGTAACATTTATGTAATCTAAGTATCTTTTAAAAAATAAAAAATATATATTTAAAAAAAAAAGAGGTTAGTTATGTAGAGTTGGTAATTGAAGCCCATGGAAATGGACAAGCTCTGCTAGACAGAAATGTAGCCTTTAAAACAAAAACCAAAAAACTCTACTAATGAACTAGGGGAAAGAACATACACTCATGTGTTCATTTATTCAGTAAATAATCATTATGAATATTCATTATTATACAGTTACTACACTTTAAGGGTTAAAAAATTCTACACTGGAAATAAATGGGGGCAGCAGGGTAGTCTGTTCAGGAAAGGCTTTATATAGATGATATTTGAACTGACATGAAAGATGAGGCATATTCCAGAAGGGGTAGGGAAGGGAATAGAGAGAAGAAGAGAAAAGAGAGAAAAAGGAAAAAATATGTGGACATGCATCTTCCAGGAATATTCAGTTTCACAAGCATTTCCCTATTTCTGGAAATTGGGGGTAAGAGAAGGAATGAGAGAGACAGGCATAAGATGTAGCAAAAGGCAAATTGAAACCTCGTGACTGGGAGCCTTGTATTCCATAAGTAATTTGGACTTTATCCTGTAGGCAGTGGAAAATCCATTGGAGAGTGTATTAGTCAGGGTTCTCTCGGGAAACAGAATCAGCAGGAGATATC